>KK499808.1:1218831-1263617 GCA_000688715.1 Glossina pallidipes
TTTTGGTAATATACAGATCATCTAGCTCTTTGGACCACCTCTTGATGAAACCAAAAGCGGACCTAGCTTTGCTTATCGAGAACTCAACGTGCAAATTAAAACGTAACCTACGGTCAGTGAACGACTCAACGTCCTCCGACTTGTGCGAATCTATAAAATAATGGGTTATGAATGACTTCCTTCTAGAGAAAGAAAGCTTCTTACATTTAATTAGGTTTAGTGTCATATAATTTGAAGAGCACCATGCCACCAATTTATTTAGGTCAGTTTGAAGCTGATGTGATTGCGATAAAGGTAAAGTGCCTAGAGAAGCGGTATGTTATGAAGAAAGACGAAAATCACGTGGATATCGAAACCAGAAATGCTTTTAAATTAAAATATTCGGCCACATTGTGATACAATTGCTAATCAAATCTTAGTTTTTGTTAAAATTTAACTAAAAGAATTTTTTTGATGCGATTTTATCATAAGCTTCCTCCCAATTCAATGCAACTTCTTAAAGCGTCGCGTTGCTAACATTGCTTTAAGGAAGAGCTGCGCAATTGTAAGCAAATTGAATAAATCTCTTCTCTGCGCACACTGTGTTTGCAATTCATTCATTTTATTCGGTTGTAATGTATTCGTTTTATCTTGAAAACAACTTTAATTCATTATATTATTCCCGCCTTATGTGTTTGTTTGTTTATTTGTTTTTTTTTTTTTTACTAACGCGAGAAAGTAACGCACTGTGTTACGGCTATAAAAGTCTCGTTATCCTACGAAGTGGGAGTCGTCCAATAAATTACACATTATCAAATTAACTCCAAAGTTTTCATAATCTTTCCTTATTCAACATCGAACGGTTTGTTCACATATCATGTAAACTTAAGCACATCAGCAAAACAAAAAAAAAAAAAAAGAAAAACATTCATGTACACAATATTTTATATTAATCGCCAGATGATGGCAAATACGCTGACTTTGTGATCTCGTTTGTAAGAGTCAAAAATATATTTGGTAAATTAATGTATGCCCGATTCCACAGCATGTATATGACGCCCAGAAAAATGTCTTCAATGGCCATACGTCACCCAAAAATCTCTCACAAAAGTCAATAATATCTTCATATAAAGTAAAGCTGTATAAGCATATAGTAGCTAAGCTTGCAATTCTTTGGGAAAGAACGAGAACTTCATAGCGCTATGCAGCTAAACAGCAGGTAATAGTTATTCGCGTCTCCTGGAATTCAAAAAAAAATCTCTTTAGCAAAAATCTTACAGCAAATGACTTATTAAAGCTAATAAATCGTTTCCGCGAATAGAACAACAACTTTTTTGCTACCAATTCATTCGTTCACCAAATAAAGTCTTGTTAGAAAACAAAGGAAGCCTTAAAGGCACCGCATTACCTGGGCTTGTTGTAAGGGACAACTTAATAAATAAATGAAGAACAAAATTTATTAAAGCAACACGATCTCAATTAATTACAGAAGAAATTTTTAAAACACTGAACAATTCTTACTAACTTACATAAGTCTATTTTCTAAGCCTGAAAACCTTAACTTAAAGGGGAAGAGAAGCCGCGTTTTACTTTAAATAGATGCACATGTTCCTGGAGAAACAAGTTTCCGCTACACAAGTTCGTAAATCTGTTTCAAATATGGAGGCATAGAAGGGTAATGTGAAACTGTCTTTTCTATCTTGGAACCTACTCATGGACCTCTTCTTGCTTATTTTAATCCATGCTCAATAAACGTATAGCTTAACTTTTCCCATCTTTCTTTCTTCTTCTTTCTTTCTTCTTCTTTCTTTCTTCTTCTTAAGTTGACAAACAATATTTTCCCTGCTTTTAAGCCCAGCAAGTAATTTCAAGTCCACGTTGCTTATAATGCGTTGCTCTTATGTCATTCATTTGGTGGTTTTGAAGGTTATAGTTTACAGCTGTTGCCAGGAACAATTTCATTGAAGCATA
Organism: Glossina pallidipes; assembly: GCA_000688715.1. NCBI lineage: Eukaryota > Metazoa > Arthropoda > Insecta > Diptera > Glossinidae > Glossina > Glossina pallidipes. The sequence continues at coordinate 1,220,782 of KK499808.1, forward strand.
GCATGCCATAGCTGAGAACTTCTCTACGGGATTGATAGTTTTCGTTGCAAGTGCTCTTGTATAGGTGGATGGTTATAGCTGATGTTAAAGAAGACATGTTCTTTGAAGTGAAACAGGTTCCCATTCTCTTAATAGGCAGCTCGCTTTAAAACAATCGATAACTTGTCTTCTTTTCCATCCCATTGGAAGTCCGTCCATCAATTTGATTTTTACATGACCATTCGTTGGTCTATTTCCAGATTACTTTGGCGACGGCTCAGTCAGTTTTATGATTCTAATCGAGGCAGGAGGCATTTTCATTCGCTTCACGTCACTCCAGATAATTTTATTGCAGTCAACGTTGTAATGTTAATAGATTCCTTCATGGATTCAATTTTCGTTGCAGTAATTTTCTGCACTTCATAAGGGAATCTTGGCATTCTTTTTAGGCGTTAGGTGGTTAACTTCATAAAACTTACCTGACGAATTCAATTTTGCCGATATTTCAGGTAGAGATAACTTAGGTATTGTTGCTTGAATGATGTAAGCTTCAATTGTTTACAAACCTGTCGTTCAGTATAAAAATAGATCTTATTTAAGAAACCACATTTCCCTGCGTTTTTAACTGAATTAATCTGGAAAAAAATTGGAGCAAAAGCTACGAAAACGCCGAGACGGCATCCATAACCTACTCGATAAAAGGCAAAAGGCCGTAGGTACTGATAATACACATTTCGATTGTTGAGCTTTCTAGCAAGTCTATGTTATCTACATTTGAATTTTATACAACAAACTATAGGAACTTATTTGTACACCTATGGCAGACCAGCCGGCAATAAGGTCTCAAACTATTTAGTAGTAGGCAACTTTATTATAGTCGGTATAGTAATGTTACAAATTCTTGTATTTCTTGTAATAGATGTATACTTCGCGTTAAGTGCAAGTTTCGGTGTGTTTTTCTCTTCCAAGTTTACCCACACATCTTGCGTCGTATTATATATAGCTTCTTGAGCTTATTAACGAACCAACATTAAGGTTGTAGTTGACGAAATAAATTTACAAACAAAGTATTTGCTCCTGCGAGACTCCTTCTCCCCTGGTTGCGTTCCGTTAATACAGACCTCGTATTCACACTGGACTGTGCTCTCAATTGTCTCCTCCCTTAAGGTTTTCGATATGCGATAGTTTGTTTTATGATGAAAGATATTTTTTTAGGCAAAAAGGTCCCATAACTCGAGGTTATATAAATCGAAACTGTTAAGATTTCAGATATATATGTATATATACAAAATTTACAAACATGTATGGAGAAACTTTGAGAATAGAAAAGTTTGCAAAAGCTCCAAAATATGATGTCTTTAGTATTCACACAGAACATACAAGTAGGATGTATACTCACCGGTTCCCCTGATAGAAATAATGTAAAGATTTCAACTGCGCCACAGATTGTGAAATTTACTCCGTATATAAATTTTTTCTAAATATAGAGAAGATATCGTGCAACGATTGTATAGTGTTTTCCGCCATAACCGTAGAATTAAATTAAACTAAAGTTCTTCTCAATATCTGTTAAGTAATTGGCATTTCATCAGAACAAAAGCAAAAGGGAGGGGGATGTCTTGAATGCTTAATTAGTTGTTTGTTGAAGAGCAATGGCTGGATTTACTATTTACGTTACACTCCAGGAAACAACATAAAAATCGTTTTTTAAACACTTTGTTCATCGAACTGACTTAGTTGCGACGACGATATTTTCAATATCTATTCGCAAACGTGCTAAGCGACGTGACTATATCGATAAATGAGTTCAGTAAAGGCAATGTTGTTCATATTCTGACACACCGATCGATCGCTAGTCATAAGAGAAAACAGTTTTTCTTTTTTTTTTTTTTGTCATACATTACATGATGACTTGGTTGAATATCGCTCACAATAAATTTCTTTAACATTAATGTTTTTTTTTGTTGTTTTTCTTTTTTTTTTTTTATTTTTTTTTATTGAACACGGTTGTTAAGTCACTAAAACCACACATATATATATAGAAAAAAAAAAAGCCTTATGGTTTGTGACGTCTCTGTGATCTTAGCTAGAATTCGCCTGTAAGTTGTCTTCGATTATCGGACTATATAATCCATTATGAGTTCCTTTCGCTCAATCAAATTGTTAATCGGTCGGGAGATGTAATTTTGGCTCGATAAAAGAGATAAAGCTAAGGGACTTGTGATTTTTAATGCACTTTTCTAGATAACAGTACATAGGTACGTGTGTTTCTCGCTAACAGCCAAAGCTATTGACTTGAAATTGAACTTAAAGAGCACTTAAAATGCAGACAAATAATAAACAAGGGGAAAAACTACTATGATAAATGGAAAAATGTTCCAAAGGTGAAAAGAAAAAGTTTCAAATCGATTTCGATTCATTTGAAATAATCGCAAATTTCGCAGATTTCGCAAGTGATAGGATAGACAGACAAGGCAGTATTTAAAAATATCATAAAAATCATAAGAGGTCTCTGAGGCGTAAACATTTTCGCTAAAGTTTGATAAATCAAAAAGGCATCCAATGATGTGGCATTAGCCCGTAGGTGTATATCTTCGTCTATGTTGGATAATAACATAAGTGATGGGTATTGAAAGATTCGGTTGAATCTGACCTTTTTCCCGTTTTTCACGTAAACGTTAATCTCTTGTCTTTTATGCAACACCAAGTCTCATTCCCAAATATTCATATATATATATATATATATAGATAGATATTCAATACATATGCGCTTGCACATTAGTCGACCAAGCAAGCAAGCAACTGCAAAATTGACGATAAGTGAAGAGGTGCATCATCATTAACTAATAATATGTTAAGATATGTAAACACGGATGCATAATAAATACAATTGAAGTGTCGTAAATTTGTAATAACAAAAGTACATAATATCGAGTCATGAAAAGTTATTTTCCTTCACTGTTACCAATACGTTTTATCCGAAAAAACAAGCGGTAAAAAGTGTATTGTGAATAGGTTTTAAGCAAATTGCAATTTATGAGTTAATACAAGTATTGGCGGCGGAACATGTCATTGGTTGGTAAGCATATTTTTTTTTTTTTTTTGTTAGTTATAAAGTCTGCCATTAAAAGAATTGTGAGATGCGTACACTGCTCTACACTCATACACTGGCAGCGACAAGCATTTCATTCACAATGTAATGCCGCCACCGTTAGCACCATTGAACATCACACTTAGCTTTTAACCACAGTTGGTTTGTTGGAAGGTTGATGGTAGTTAACAATCGGCGTTGCTGACAGGATTTTAACCACTTGGTGAAAATGTTGTCTATATGTATGTATTTATGTCTTATGTATGTATGTACGTTCGAGAAAACTATGTAATAGTAATAAATAAATTGATATTTTATTCGACCGCTAAACACACGGCACCAGCAGTAGTCTCACATCTGAAATAGCAGATCGAGCTTATAAAATAATTTGTCTATATTATAGGATTGACTTTTTGTTGTTTGGCCGTTAGGCGCTCACCGACTGAAAAGGTTAGCTTGACAAACAACAAACAAACAAACAAACAAACAAACAAACGTATTAAAATCTTGAGCTAAGCATTAATAGCAACTGTTAATGATCTTTATGGTGTGACTTTTGAGGTGGATAATATCTTTGTATGGTGTTAATAAAAAAAAAAGGCGCAAAAACAAAAAAAAAAATGTTAAAAAAAAAGAAAAAATTGAAATAGCATCGATTGTAATATAGCAGGAGAGAAAAAAGTAAGACAAGAGATAGTGATGCTTGATATTTTTTTTTTTTTGTTTTTTTTTTTTTTTTTTTTTTCATCTCCATTTACTTTTGTAGCATTGTGGTGCAGGCAGGCAGGCAGACACATTTATTTATTGTTTGGAATTATTCATAAGGCACTTTTTGGCGAAAGGGTTCATCGAGTTCAAATTTTGAAATATTTGAATTTTATTTACACATCCATTCAACTTTAAACACTTGAAGTTTACTTGTTGCTGATGAAAGCATTGCGTAACAAACATTTTTAAATCTTCATTTTAATTCAACAACTGACTGTGTGCTGCTGCTGCTGCTGCTGCTGCTGCTGCAATCCATTGAAAATATTGAATATATTGAAAAAGATTTAACTTTTTTATTGCTTCTATTTATATATATATATATATATATAACATTTATTCATATTTATATTTTTATATAAGAAAAAATATACCATGCTCTAGAAATTATCCGTCCGTTTTCCCCATCAATTAACAAGTTGTAGCTAAGTTCAGACAGATCAGTTCAGTTTTCGGTGAATGGGATACGAAACTTGAAAGAGGGCATCAGAAGACCCATCAAATCACCTTACGATCAGCTGTAGAAATAATCGCAATTTTATTTCCGTAAAGTCATAAGTGCTTTATGCAGTCATTAAGACATTTGTGTAGAGTATGTTTCGAAAGTAGCAGACAGGCTAGTACTACCAGGTAGTGATAGATGATATTTTATAAGAAAATAAATGATATATGTGTGAAAGCGAATAAGATCAATATGTACCTAAAGCAGGTATCTCAACATCCATGGAGGAGAATAAAAATAAAACCAACGTTTATTACAAAATTTGTTCTATGATAGGTGGGTAAGCCATAACAACAGCTGGGAAGCAAGAGAAACCTTAACAGACATAATCGACGCTTCATAGTTTAGGCAGACAAACTGCTGCTATCAGGCGTCATAATATAACAGATGCTAGATTGGTGACAACTAAATTGCAGTAAGTTGAGGGTGCAGCAGCACTACCACTTGCCAATAACAACACGTCCTATGTTGGAAATGACATTTCATAGATATCTTCAGCAATCCATTAAAAGAATACAGGACTTGAGAAGAGAGTATTAAAGGAGCCATTAGGTATTCCCCCAATTTTTGTAATCTCCGCGAACATTCGGAATGATGCTTAGGCAAATTCGAAAGAAAACAAGCCGGTGGAAGTCACCCCACGTAATTCTCTCTAAAGAAACCATCTTATGATACTATTGCGTTACTCAAAAACGAGCCAGAGCCTGACCGTAAACAGGAAGAGGCATTTTTGGTAGACTGGAACTGGACACGGTCTGACTGGAACTAAAAAGATTACTAAAAAAAATTGGAAAGGAACGAAGCCCTGACACAAATCAAAACTAGAGTTAAAGCGTGTAGTTGGAATATTTGATGTGGATGCACTAGCATCCCGAATTTGACCATTTTCCCATAGTCGGTATATGCTAAAACCGCAAATTTAAAAAAATTTGTTAAAAATAGTTCTGAAAAGCCGAACTGAAATTTGTTTAACTTCCTTGAAAGGTATTTTCATATAGGTTCACGTGATGTCCAAAAAAATATTTGATCTCTTCTAATATGAACAGAATAGACTTCCAAATCCAACTATATCTTAATCCTAACTAATTAACAGAGCTCTGTTAGGGTGTTTGCGCAGCTCTATTAAAGCAGATGGTAGATGTCTTCGCTATTATTTACGACAAACTAACGGTCGTCGAAACGTCACTGTTGAATTGAAATTTAGAGGATTCACCCTGCCCTAGTTTCATTTTTTCGCAGGACATGGTTTGCCCACAATAGCTAAGCAAACTTTCGCTTTATCAACCTCGTTTATGACATAGTGTAAAAATACTGACTTTTCAAATGTTAATTCATTTACATAAATACATGTTCTGTTTATAATATTTTGTAAAAAAATTTTCCAAAACTTTTATTTTAATTAAATTTTGACTTAAATCCCTCTGAGACTTCGTTTTATAGAATTCTGTTAAGAGCTTAACAGAGCTTTGTAAAAAAAAATTGGTTTGTGCCTTTGCTATGTATATTGAAATATAACTTCACACCCTTGTTGTTGCTGTAGCTCCGTTACCGAAGAGAACACATTGGGTATTCCGTCTTTCCGTACGTGTCGAAGGTCCCATACAATATATATATTCTCCGGTAAGTTTGAATGGCTGGATCGAACCTGGCCATATTCGTTGATATTGAGGTTACAGTCTCAAACTTCTGATTATAACCCTCGTTAGGTTGAATTCGAAAATCAGCTATATCTGTCGATCGGCGCGCTAACAATCACAAGAAAAATAATAATTCTTTTCCATTAAAATATTAATAATAAGAAATTAAGACAAGGGTGTGAACATAAATTCGAATTTAACCAAAAAGAAAGGACGTAGGACCAACCGCACCTTAACAAAGCAAAGAACCGAACACACATTCGTTATAATTTTGCTCTGTTAAGCTACGATTACGTTTGGAAGCCTATTCTGATGAAATTAGAAAATCTAAGATAGTTTTGTGAACAGCACCTGAATCTATACAAAAATACGTTTCGAGGGAGCTAAAGAATCAGACATATTTTTAACAATTTTTCTTTCAAATGTTGTGTTAGCATAAACCGGTTACCAAAAAATAATGAAATTTGAGATTCTAACGCGACTAAGCTAGACAATGGCACACATTTTCATAAATCTTGCCTGAAGAAGGCAAGAAATTAAATTATTAACGTTTGTGCAAAGAGATAAATGAAACGGTAATTATTTGATTGAGTACTTGACTGCAAGTGGCTTTGTTTGAAATTATTTCTTAAAAAGTAAAATGCGTGTAATTATAGAAATTATTTTTTTAGTTCTTATAGAATTATTGTTTGGGAATTTTCTTTGACATTTGAAGTTTGATTCGGTAATGCGAGACGGGTAAGAGTCAAATTATTTAAACAACTCGAATTTACAGAACGGTATGGGATCAAAAGGGAAATCTAATTAAAAAACTTTTTCGTAACTTATACATATATACTACAGTTTAGTTTAGATTAGCTAAGCTTCGTTTCAGATAGGTTTAAAAAATACAAGAGAGAGAGAGAGAGAGAGAGAGAGAGAGAGATGGAAAGAAATGAATAGAATTATTTTTAAAATTTTCAATATTAATTTTATTTATTTAATTCATAGAAATATTCAATTAAATTAATGCATTTTGGTATAAAATATTTTTCTTTTTCAATTTGATGCACATTATACAAATGTAAGTGACGGCTTTCCGACACATTCACAGGGTGCCTATGAACATAGATTTTTAAAATTTAATTCATACCTGAAGCGACTGATCTTGAGCATACACCACTTGTGATAAAAGGTTATATCAAGTTTGTGCGGATGCAATACTTAGAAGGACTAGGGGTGGACCCATCGTTTACCAATCGATTCAAAAGGCGATTCTAAGCCTGTCTGTCCCTCTGACCCATCTCTTAAGAGTTTATGTAGAAGGCGATTCTAAACTCGCTTGTCCAAAAAAAGGCCGACTTCTTTTGTCCCATATAGGCCGCAATTTCTGAGATATTTTCATGAAATTTAGTACACCGACGTTCTTTACTCCAAGGACGAACGCTATTGCAAATGCTTTGAATCGGATCACCTTTTCGACCACTTCCCCTATAACAATTTATTTTAAAAAATCTTTATATAAGTAAAGGTAGGGTGGTGTAGAATATCTAATAGATATTAGAATAAATCATGACCCACTGCATTTTCACTTCTTTATGAGTAACTTTATTTGTAAACTTCGTTACAATCGACTCAATGCTGCAGAGGTTAGCGTACAGTGCTGTCTATATAAAAAAAACATTTTTTTAGAAACAATCATTATGTGTAAGTTTCACTTTAATCAAGTCAATGGTTTCTTTGTTGTAGAATGTTACACGCACAAGGAGAAGGTATAGACGACATAAGCCGCGTATATGTTTTTTCGTTTATGTACACATAGTACATAAACACATTGACAGTAGAAATAATTACTAATCGATTTTACTAATTATTATTATTATTATTATTATATAAATTTAGCCAGAGAATAAATTCTAAGACTAAAGTCTTAAGGCACTAGCATCTAAGGCTTTCGGCTTTATTTTTATTAATATTATTATTATTATTATTATTATTATTATTATTATTATTATTATTAAAAACTCTACCGCACTTGAGATTTGAACCCTCGACCATTGAATTGTTAGTCGACACTCTTGCCTACTCGGCCACTCAGACGAATCGATTTTACTAAGAAACAGCCGTTGTGAGCATTTGGCAAAGTATAATTTCTGGCAATAGTATAAATTAATCTGTTGAAGTTTACAAAACGCAATTTTTCGGAGTTTTCAATAGATCGAGATCTGTATTAAGAAAACAAAGCCGGACTTGGGATTCATTAACTTTTCTGCTTAAATTCAAGAACAGTTTTGCTATGCATACTACCAATAAAAAGAATTTTAAAAAGGGCGTCCGAAAAATGGGCGCACATCGCCAGCATATCGTGATTTCGGAACACAATAGCATTCGGCCCTACGAAATGTCAAGTAAATTAAACTTGAATGTGCTCCCACTCCCGCTACTCCCACTTACTTTCTATCCACCTATAACACTTCCTGACCACCATCCGGATTACAATCAGATAATATTTTTCTGGTCGGGTGAAACCTCTATTCCTATAATGCACGATATTTTAAAAAGTACTCCCTTTAAAGATTAGCTGCTATTTCTACAAGGTATTCATAGGAACACAAAGAATGAAATGTTTATGTGGTCAGCGATGGATGCTGCTCTAAATAGAATACTTTTTACCGTTCTCTTGAAACAAGCCCTTTTCTTAGGAAAGCAAATACGAATAAGGAATCATTTTTAAAGATATGTATATGTAAATACACAAATCTTAAAGTATAAGATATGTGCGGTATTCTAAATGCTTGATGCTATGCACAAGAAATAGCTGTGCGTATCTCGCAGCAATTAGTGACCATTAAAAGACTCCTTTTTTTTTTATTTTTGTTCACAATTTTTTACATTGAACGTTGTCTCTTTATAAAGTCCAATTGAAATTCCTTAGAATATATGTGTGCGTAAAACAATTCGAATAATTTTTCGAAAAACTTTCTTTTAATTAGGAATCTTGTAACGTTTAGTTTTTTTTTTCTTTTTTTCTATTTTTTTTTTTTTTACTTTTTAATACAAAACGCCCCCACAGACCGGAAGGTTACTTTAAAATGCCCGTTGATTTAACCTGCACAGATGGACAATAAAGAAAAAAATTGTTTTTTTTTTTTTTTTTTTTTTGAAAAGCCATTGATATAATATCATGTGTGTGTGTGTGTTTATATGTGCGAAGCATTTAAACGTATCTGCATATGTGTACCAAAGCACTTGCTTACACACACACACACATAGAAACATATTCGATTACGCGGCCCCCAGACTCTATAATAATCTTCTCTTATATGCACACACAATAGCATTTTTTCTTTTTTCTTTCCTTATTTCAATCACACATACAAAAGGAAAAAAAAAACACTTCTATATTAATTTATAGGATGAAAATGAAATTGACTGTAAACGAATAAAAGTTCATATACTGTAATATTGTGTGTTCCGATATCAGAGTAAATGAAAAATTTCGTGCCTATCGATGATAATATGGTGCTGCTGCCGCTGCTGCTGGTGCTGGTGCATGTCTTTAGCTAGCTTTAAAGCTTTAAAGTAAACATAATTGAAATCATCAAAATTCATTTAACTGAATGAACGATTCATTGATAATTTAATTTTTGAATAGTAATTAATGCAAAACTACGATTGGTTTGTGGTTAGTTTCTGATCGTAGTTTGAAAAATTTTTAGTGGGTTGGCTTTTACTCCTACAAATTTTTGTGTTCAAGATTGGCCACCGATTTGATGGCTTTTATCTTTACTTTGTACGTTTTTAGTTTTTATCATATTTTCTTTTGCTTTTCTTGTTGTTGGCTTTTCGTTGTTTGTTTTTACCATCAAATGAAAGAAAAAAAAAAGCATTCAGACATATCGACACACTCTTACGCTCTTGACTGTTACATTGTTTGGGGAGCTACCGCAATAACATTATGTGTTGTTATCACATGCAAGCATCCCCACAAATGCCACCACTACCAATACCACCATCGCTATCATCATCATCATCATCATCATCGTCATCGCCATCGTCATCATCATCATCACCATCACCATCTAATGAGCACAGACATCGGTAAAGACAACAACAGTCACACAGCTGCATTTTTTAAAATCTCTCAAGATATACAGCAAAGAAAAAAGAAAAAACAAAAAAAAAAAAAAGTATGTTTTTGTTTATTTGGATAATGTTGTTGGGTTGTTTTTTGTTTATATCATTTCGCCTCGTGTAGTATGTCTGGCACGTTTGCCGGCTTGCTTGTATACATATCTGTCTGTTTGTCTGGGCGCATAATCATTCGGCCTGTTAAAGTGTGTGAGAGAGTGCATTACTGCTGCATTTAGTAAGTAGAGTGTTAGTTGTGTATTAGTCAGTCAGTCAGTCCAGCAAAAGCTTAATGCATACATAGCGTTTCTTTTTCTTTTTTGTTTTTTTTTTTTTTTGCGGTATTAACTGAGTTTCTTACTCGAAAAATTACACTTGATTCGCAATGAATTTCATTCAAACAGTTCAGTTCTCATTCACTATCGTATACGTAAAGTTCAGTTGTACATTGTGCGTCGGCAGTACGCTCGTTTGTACCATTTACGTTAAACGTCCTTAACGGTACCTTTTACGGTGATCATATCTTACAAGGATATAAGAAATAATCAAAATAATAAATAAATGTTTAATTAGACGAACATACGTATAAATATATATATATTTGCATATATATATATGCAAATACATCTTTTATCAATTTTATGTTTATACATATATATAACTTAAGTGTTTATCTTTCAATGCAATTCACTTTTTTTACAATTGTGTCGTCAGCGCCAAAGATCTCTTAATACGTAAACTAATATTATTTAATTTTTTTTATAAAGAGAAAAAACACAAAAAAAAAAAATAAAAAAAAAAAAAACTAAAATAACAGAAAATGAAGATGAAAATAGCTTAAGTCTTAAAAGTATTTGCAAGATGCACACATGCATTCATTGTATTGTTGGCATTTTCAATGTCAACATATGTTGCCACTTGTTGCTACAAATATTTAACAACTAAACGCACATTCACATCTTAAGTGAATGGCAAATGTAATAAAAAAAAAAAAAAATAAAAAAAAAAAATAAAAAAAAAAAATAAATGTTTGTCATTTTATAAAGCATCGCATGGCCAAATATAGTTTTTAGGTCAGGTGTATTAACTTTTTCATCTCTTGTGTAACTCTCTACTAAGTATGGCTTTTCTTAGGATTTCTAATTAACAAAGGATTGAAAGTTTCTATATATATATCGTAGTGATCGAAAAGTTGATACTTCGCCAATAATTTAAGTGAAAAAAGTAAATTACACATTAAACAACAATCAATGAATTATATATGTGTGTGCAAAATCGAAACTCTTGAGCACTTTTTTTTTTTTTTCATATAATATACGAATAAAAACTTAATTACACTTTCAAAATCCAATATATGCTTTTTTTCATTAAGTAGATAACTCAATAATTTTCTTACCTCTATATTTGTATTTTATGCCGGTCTTTCATTTTGTTCAGTGCGTCTGCAAAAGACCTGAGTTGTAAATTGTATCCACAAAAACTTTTCTGTCCGTCTATGTTCTCAAAAAGATTCTAAGCTTCTTCACTAATTATTGTAGATTTAAAAATTCCGTTAACAAGTGGACGGACGGACAAGTAGATGAAGTTACATTAAAGTGAAAGTTCTAACGAACTGACTTGACCGAGTAATAGGTCCATTGTCAAATGCCTGGCTTGGTGTAGAAATATATTGTGTAGAGTGGTGTTTAAGATTTGCCTAAAACCTTGTAAATTTTTTTTTTCCTTTTTTCCCCAATTATATGTAGAGATGCTGAACAGGAAGCATAATAGAGAGAGAAGGAAAAGAATAGGACAAACGGGATTTGCGAGTGTGTTCGATTTAAATGTAGCTTGGAAAAGATCTGTAAAGGCACAATATTATTATTTGAAGCATAAATGGATTTTTATACCTCTCAAGCTAGACGTCTTCTTGCAAACGGGTCTCCTATGTAAAGATTAAGCTAATTTCATCCTATGTCTCTACTAATACGATTCTGTACGACTTTTTTTAATTTTTAAAAACTTAAATCACTTCCCCGTAGATAAGCTTTTTTGATCGAGCACAGAGAACCGCGGCAACAATTAAGCAGTTATACGGAACGTCAGCAATAAAGTTCTGGCAAATTCTTAACAGTTCGCTGAGTGGCAGATAGATCACTTCAATTCTAACTCCAGGCAACAGATCCATAACTGCCTTATAATATTTTACAAGTTCGGACTATTCGACAAATCATAGTTGATTTGAAAAGTTGTCATCGCACCTATTAAATCCGCAAAAATCTTTATATTAAAAAATAGCCGTATCACCGCTCCATTCACAAGAAATTTCATCAAGTTTAGGAATATCGTTGCTGAATATTTCAGGTCCATTTATTTCTAAGCAAGCTCTTAGCGGGTAGTATCTTGTTGTTGCCTATTCCAAGTCCATATATTTCTAAGTAAGCTCTTAGCGGGTACTACCTTGTTGTTGCCTATTCCAAGTCCTTTCATTTCTAAGTAAGCACTTAGTCAATACTATCATGTGGTTATATATTGCAAGTCCATTTGCTTCTAAGCAAGCTCTTAGTGGATATTACCTTATCGTTGCATATTCCAGGTGCATTTGCTTCTAAGCAAGCCCTTAATGGTTACTACCTTGTTGCGTATTCCAGATCCATTTACTTCTAAGCTCTTAGTGGATACATCCTTGCCGTTGCATATTCCATGTCCATTTGCTTCTAAGCAAATTCTAGTGGGTATTACCTTATCGTTGCGTATCTCAGGTCCATTTGCTTCTAGGCAAACTCTTACTGGGTATTATTCTATCCTTGAATAGTTTGGATGCATTTATTTTCAAGTAAACTTTTACTGAATGTTATCTTATCTGTCTTATGTTATGTTATGTCAGGTAATGATTGGCAATAGCGCCGTTATTTTGTTAAGAAACCGAGTCATGTTTTATAAAAGTTAACGGTTTTTTAAAAAGCGATTTAAAGAGATGCAGATTTATAGCCAACTAAACGAGCAATCTCTTGTTGCTATGGTGTTTAATCTATTGTAACATTGACGCCAACTCTAATACTGTTTTTTATGATAAGCAAATTAATCAAAAAATTATTTCAATTTAAAAAATGAAAATAACTTCAGTTCAAATATTTGGGAATGCTCTATAAGTTATAGTAAAAACGTCCTATAAATGAAACTAATAAGTGCTCATGCTTCCTTAACATATCCTGGTGCAGTTTTAATGCACTAGCACTTCAATCAGAATTGAAATCATTTATGTAAGAGTAGAAGCATTTTTGCTTCGAACGCCTTACTTGTGTACTTACGATGGTTGGTGAATGCAATTAATGAAAAGCGTTTATATTTTTCAGCAGACTGTTTGTCTGTCCTTCTGCCTGTTAGGATCGGGCGAAAGTATATCCATGCAACTAGTTCCACGAATAAATCCATTGTAAATATATTCGAACATTGTTTGTCGCTAAATATTCAAATATCCACGATGGCAATAAGCAATTGATGCCGTTGCGGCAAAATTTGTTTTCTTATTTTTTCTTTTACACAAATTCTATTTTCTAGGCGAAAAAGTGGGCAGTCCATAATCAAGTGATTTGTTTTTTTTTTTTTTTTACAACAATGTCAAGAAAACGAACTTTTTGATACTCACCATTAGAACAGAATTGAGTTCGTTTTTTCCCCTATGGGCATATCAAACAAGGGCTTTCATGACTGGCAGAAGGATGTCATCTCTTAGCGAAAACTCCCTAGTATTTTTGTGACTATCGCTCAATACTCAAAGAGGGTCTTTCAAAACATCATGTCATTCATGTTTCACTCGCAAAGCGGAGCAAAGACATCCTGTCACATCCTGCCAGTGAAAACTTCACATGAATTGAATTCCATCTGAACAATTGTTAATCCATCTCAAGTGTTCTTTAACGTTCGCCTCCAGTAACTAATATGTGTTCGTAAACCTCAAGGCAATGTTCCGGGGAAAAAAGATTCGAATCAAACGATCAAGAACATTGCGAAAACTGAAGGTATTTTGCCGGTAAATCGTTCTATAAAAATTGCATTGAAATGCTAGAGAGAGCTTAGACTCATTGAATCATTTTAGGCCGTTTTACTGAAAAAAAACAGAATACTTCTTCTTCTTATTAGCAATAGTATTATATAAATCCAATAATCCAGAGTCTGTCTCTTATACACATCTAGATGTGTATAAGAGACAGGCTAGAGAGAGCTTAGACTCATTGAATCATTTTAGGCCGTTTTACTGAAAAAAAACAGAATACTTCTTCTTCTTATTAGCAATAGTATTATATAAATCCAATAATCCAGAGTCGATAGTATGTACGTTAAGACATTCACATCTCTTGTAAAAGAGTAAGCAGATAAGATCTGCTCTTTCTTATTACATTCATAATGTTTTTCTCAACCGTGTCTCTGCTCATTACTCTCAATATTTTCTACTTAAACATCAAAAGCTCATAAGCAAAAGATGGCTTTCTGTAGATGTTCTCCAAATCCCTTGTCTACATCATTTGCCAGCACCCTTTAAGTAATGAGTAAATGTACAAAACTTGAAATCAAAAATTCTTCCTTCCTTATGGATCCTTTCAGCAAGGAAGCCCTTAAAGCTGTTAAGTAAAATTTAAGGCCACAACATAGGAAAAATATTATCTATATATAATCTTTGCCGATTGTCCTTAGATTCATGAATCGAACAATTTTCCTGGAAGTAGCATTCAGAACTTCAATGCCTGCACAAGCACAAATAATTTAATCGATTGCGTTATTTATGTTAATCCCGATCGCATATATTTTGTAAACTCTCTCAAGACAAACACACAGACCCGCTCATGATTAGGTCGTAAAGTGTTCGTCTTAAACTGATCATAAAGTATTGCAGCCATAATTGCAATCAGTCAGGTCAGTACCACTTTACACGCCTATAAATACTTTACTCATAGGCCTTAACAATAATCACAAAACGCTTCCAATTTTTATTACTTTCCTTTAGTTTTGATATTTTAGATCGTTTTATGTGTTTTTTTTTTTTGGTTTTTATTTTGTTTGTTTCGAAACTTGACTTTAAAAAAAAAAAAAAACAAAATTACTTTTCTTTTTAGTAATGTTGTCTTGTTGAGGGGAAAAAGTTTTGTTCATTTGAAAAGTTATTTCTCAAAGTCCATAAATTAACTATCGACAGCATAGTATTTGTATAATATTTTCGAAAATTCTGCCAGAAAAAGTCTTGGTACATAAATAGATAGAATCGATAGATAAAATGTAAATATTATGGCAATAAAAAAATAGCAAAATTTTCGTTATTTGTTTGCTACTATCATCCATATATTATGGCTGCTCTTGTGGTCCGCAATATTTTTTGACTATCGTTAATAAATAACGAACAGACACATTTGACGCCCCGATGGAAACGTTAAACACAAAAATGAGCATGACGCACTGACGGACAGACCTTACTTAGTTTGTCAACACTGGTTGTGTTTCAGTTATTCCATCGCAGGCCGGAAAGCATGCCTAGTATCGAGCGATTTCAAATCGCAAAACCTCGCCTTAATCATTATTTTGCTTTACGTTTAAAAAATTTGTCGCTCAATAAGTCACCGGTTATGAACTTACGTTACTTATGAACGTACGTTTACACTGTACGTGATAAAAGTACGTTAAGTTCATGCGACTGTAGGCAATAGCCGAAAGGACTTGAAGTGCGCTCACCTTTTATTGTATCAAGCATTTCATAATCATTTCCTGGTTAAAATATGTCGGTTAGTCGGTCCGTGTGATATTAATTCATGTATTTTTGTATATAATCCACAAATCCGTCTATTAGCCTATTTTTTCCGTCCTTCCCTACACACAGAAAAATTAGGCAATTCTTAATAATGCTCTGAAAAAATCAGCGAAATACAATATTTTGACGTATAGTAAATAAAGGTGGAATGGGACCATTTTTGAAAGTTCCCCTTTTTATCGTCGTTCCTAAAAAGGAAAAGCCTTTGCATTGCAACAAAATATAATTTTAACGATTTTATAATGAAAATTTCTTAGCCCAGTGTAGTTTGATAGAAGAACTTATTACACTACATTTGAACTATTTTGTTCCATTTTCCAGATTCATATGAACATTTTCATGTGACGTGGTCCACTATTCACTTACTTTAGTAAAGTTATTAATATAATGATTTTTCGCAAGAAAGTGTCCATTTTCAATAGAGTTCACCTTTGAGCCAAAACACGTGAGAGTACCAAACTTCAACATTGTATGTCAACACTTTGAACGTCAGGAACAAGACGAACACACGGACAGACAAGCTTAAATCGATTCAGAAAATGGTATAACAGGGTTTACTATATGGCAGAAATTATTGAAGAACAGATTTTGCAAAAGAAAAAAACTTAAATATGCTCACGCGTCCGCACGAGTAGCCAAGCGGGCGAAGGATTGCGACTAATAGTTCAATGGTTGCGGGTTCAAATCTCAAGTACGGTAGAGGCTTCAACACAATCGAGCATATGATCTAAGTTGGACAGCGCCCTTTAACTCCTTGCTTTGTAAATTTTATAAATAAAATTTGGAGCATATTGCTCTCACCTGCATAAAAATACCTCCCGTTTAAAAAACTCCCTTTTTACATTTCATTTAGGAAAATTCTTTGCAAATAACTTTATGTTGTATTAGAAATGGAGTTGTGGTGTAGAGTATTTGAAAGTCGACCTTGCCTGATGACAACATTTTAACTTGGTTTGTAATTATTTCTTTCATATGAGTTAAGTTAGTTTTTGTTTTTGTTTTTTTTTTTTTTTTTTCATAATTCAAGTTTTCTTTCATCTCTCTTGAAAGTGCTTTCGCACATGAGTGTTCACATACATTATCCACTTCATAGATAGCCGCAGAAATAATTTATTAATAGCGTTTGTAACACTTTAAGAATACTTAAGCTTACTTTAATCATACAATAGACTCTGCAGATCACGCAAATATCTGGGTCAACTTAAGTTTCCGAAACTTAAGGAAAAAATTACTGATAGCCGGCAGTTCAAATGATCACTAAATGATGAGCACAGTAAGCTGTTGTTCCTTGCTCTCTTGATAAACACTTCAGCAAAACTGAACAATATAGAGAACTGCAGGTCCCGTTAGTGCATCAAGCAAGTGCTTTTTTAATACGATTGTCTTTTAGATGGTTAGAGATAACGGATATCTATGATTCGCTTTGAATCTTCTGCGATTTAATCTGCTTGCTTGCCGTTTTTTTTTTCTCTCCTTCTGCTTCTTCTTCTTCTTCTTCTCGTTTTCGCGTCATTTCTTCTTTTGTAATTTTTGAGATTTAATAAGAAATAAAATAAAAAGTCAGAGAAGGTATTTTGTACGTAATTACAATATTTATGTAATTAACTGCATTTTAAAATATAAGCTAATAAAAGGTGCTTTCGTTCAAACTTGATTCAGTATGGGTGTGCGCGTGTATGTTGTGCATGTGTCCGTTTCTACTTATATATTTTTGAAGTTGAAACAATGAAACAAATATTACGTAGTCATTAGTTTAAAATATAAAATAAATTTTGTAAATAAACGTCGTTAACATTTTGCTAAACAATTTTCGATCTCTCGAAATGTATTATCATCTACGTAGCAGTCAGTTTATATTGTTGCAAGCTTAAGAAATACGAAATAAAGTCATTACTTTAGTTAAGTTCGAGAGATAAGCGCCAGTAACAATGACTTATGACTAAGACTAAGAGGTTTGAGTCGTCGTTTTCCATTTATAGCTCGAAAAAGTTATTTATTGTTGTGTATTGAAGCGAAGATATTAATAGAAGTATTAAATAGGCAGGGAAACCGTAAGAATATCTTATTATTAGAATTATAACTTTGAACTTCTTAATATCTTTTTGTACCCTATATACACCTATTGTTATGCAAGGATATATTAAGTTTGTGTGCAATCTATGCAAAAGACTGTAAGCCTTGAGAGACAGACTCAATTTTTATTATATCGAACGATTCAAAATCACTTTCAGGATCAATTTAAGCCTATCAGTCTGTCTGTCTCGTTATATTATGTTCTTATCTTATGATACTTTAATGACATTCTGCTACACTGACGTGTTTTTTGTCCCAAGGACAAGTGGCATTGAAAATGCTTTAGATCAGATTAGTTTTTCGACCGCTTTCCATACAACGCCTTATTTTGAAAAGACGTTATATGAATAAGTGTAGGGCGGCGTAGGGCATCGTGTTTCTATTCGTTTTAAAATTTATGTGAGCTGGTTTGATTTCCATTTAAGGAGAAGCTCTCTCATATGCTGTCTAAAAGTAAACACAAACTTATAAGCGGACAGATGTGTGACAGGGGGTTAACGTAGGTACCTGCCGTTGAGGCTTAACCCTACGGTGCCCGACGGCACACGGAGTGAAAGCGTCACTCACGCCCCGCTGGGAGCAGGGAGGCTCCCAAGCAGTTCCAGATCAAGGACATGTGTATGGCATGCCCTTCCCTCTGACGGGGGCGAGGCCTATCTAACACCTCAAATATTTAACGTTCCCGCGATTTTGGGAGCAACCACAGCCACCACGAAACTCCCCGAAGGGCCGTTCCCAGCAGCCAGGTAGAAGACCCATACCTACGAGGATTCTGTTGCAGCAAAAACTGCAGCCACCAATTTCTCGCAGAGTGGATCCTCTGGGCAACCTGACCCCCGTGGTATCTTAATTGTTTTAAAAGTGTAAGGTCAGACTTTGGGCAGCATATGGCTACATACCAGCGGACAGTAGTGCCTCTCAATAAGATATTCCCCGTTTTAAATATCGCGTTTTCTTGAGACTGTCACCATACAGTTGCGCTTCTGATGATAACCGATAAAAGAAAAATTGGAACTTGGTATACAATTATCAGTTAGACGATATCCGACAAGCAAAAAAATGGAAAGTTTCTTAAATACATTCATGTATGTGCAAATGTGTGATATTTTTAAACAAAACTGATCTAAGTGACGGGTCGCATTTTCATTCATGTTCAGGCATGTAAACAAATCAAATTAGCGTATCTGGGACGGCGAAAGGAAACTGGTTGAAAAATCCATTTTTCCAACACACAGAGAATAAAGCTTTTGCGCAATCCTTGGGATGACAATGCAATTTTGCCTTATTTTCAAAAACACTGATGAACGCCTTGGATAACTGAATGATGATGACTGGCTTTTTTGCTTTAAATATGATCTATGGGTGTGGAAGTTTATTTTCCAGTTTCAGGGCGAAACAACGTACCGCATAACTCGTAAAACAAAGGCTTCATTGCCTTATTGATGTAAAATATCAGCTTTGGTTGAAAAATCCTCGTGTATGCGTTGGGAACGCTCAAGTCTTAAGAACATTAATATATTTTGGAAACGATTTGGTTTTATTCTTGATTAACACAACTTCTCTTAGTCCTATTCACAATTGTGTTGTTCGTGATTTCTTCCATATCTCAAGGTTTCTCTTCACATTATCTCGACCTTCTCTGTTAACGTTATTTTTTATGTTTCCATTGTATTACGTCAGCTTCATAGCACATGCTTGTGTATATGCCCCGTCAGTTAACTTACTTATGCTGCTCTCGTGGGAAATATCTGCTTCGTAACTCGCCACCAGTCAGAGGACGAAAGAAGTTCAATTAGCGTATCGACCATGCCTTGCTCGTTCTAGTTATAATTAACTTAAAGCTAACTAACCTAAGGTCCACATACACGTACGGACATAAAAATAGGTCGATGTTGTTTTATGTTGATGAGGAGCATTCTTTTCCATTTTCCTCTTATTACGTGACTTGGCCATTCAATGACATCCAAGTTATGGCCCCGCATCCGCGTTTTCACCAAAATGGATGAATGTTTCGAATCATTATTCTGCTAAAATTTACTCAGCAATGACATAATTTCTTCGGTATACGGTAGCAGTAAAAGTTCCAAAAAGTTTTTATATACAAATCTATCCATATTGTTTTCTTTAAAATGTATCGGATCGATACTCTCCCAGGAAAAACAGCCATGTAGGAGGAGGAACAGGAAGACTAACTGACTATTGCTTTGAGTGAAAAGACTTTCGTAAAATATTTTCTGGCTGGATGCGTGATATCCTTCTTCCTTATTAAAAATTTTACAAAGCCATGAGATGACATTAACATTTTATAGGTCTAGCAAACTCCTGATCACAGTGTACTCTGGTTAATGCTTCTTAGAAATAAAGAAGAAGAAGAAGAAGAAGAGTATATAATATTCATTTTCTTATCATTTGAAATAATAACTTACTCTTCGTTCCGTTCTCTGAATGCATCTCATAGTTTAATTCATTATTCAAAAGTCTTTCCTTCTAAACTTCTGAAAATCCATTTCATTTATCTCCAAAGTCTTGACATACGCAACTTCTTTCTACCCGACCCCAGTGAAATTTCCCCGAAACATATTGCGAGACTTACGGTCAGAAATATTGTTCTACTTTCTACTAAGAAGGTTCTTGCAGTCAACAAAGATTACATTGTATGCAAGATTTTGTGTGCATGTGTAATGTTTCCAGGTAACATTACTTCCAGAGTTCTCATGTTACGTACAATTTTTTAATGTTTCACCCAAAACGAAAACTTGTACCATTTTTGAAAACAGCAAATGAAGTTAATTGAAAAGGTTTTACATAAATATAAATACGTAACGGTTAGACATTTGGTTATGACTGACTCCCACGTCTTTTTGTTATTGTTTTTTTTTTAAATTTAGACAAACAAACGCGTCCACATGAGCCATAAAATTTGTAAATCAGAGGCATAGAAATTCTTATTGCAAAAAGCCATAAATTTATTTTCAACGTATTTCATAGCATATGGTTGGCGCATAAATTCATTCATTGCGTTGCGTTACGGATTTTCCTTTTCTTACTTACTTACCAGCTATGGTAATTAATATAACAATTTTTTATAGTTATGTTGTATAATGAGTTTTTTAATACTCTTTCCTTCCATAAAATACTATCGATTTCTGTTTCAGGCAATTATTGTGGCAGCTTAACTTCGGCTTATATATGTATTCGTATAGTGAGTAGTTCTTCGACCGGCTTCCCCCCCCTCCCCACCCCCCGTTGCGTTTTAAAGCTTTCAGCGTATTTTACTAAACAAACCAAAAATTTTTGTATACACATGTACACAGACGATTTACATTTCTATTGAAGTCAGTCGTCAGTCGTTGTGGGTGCTTACGCTTAGAGTTTCTATTTCTAGTTCAATTTGCAATTTTTTGATTTCTTTCTGATGGTGGGCGTCAACTGTTTTGTATGCTAACAATATTTGAGAATTTTAAAAATGTTAAAGTTCATTATAGAGTCAAAATTTTGTAGATTAATGATTGCTATCGTTATGTTAGGACGCACAGCTGGTTAAGTATTATTTTTTTTTTTTTTTTTTTTTGCGAAAATGTTATGAGTGGGCTTTGAACATTTCTGATAAACTTATTATATACGTTGCGATTCTGACTAAATGACAATATAATATTTTACTTTACATTGAGGCTATTGAACTTTATCGCCATTTATTGAAAAAGTGTATCTTGTTCTCTATATAACTTCTGTAGGTACGAATTGTCGATCTCTTGTTTTAGGAATAGAAAAATTCATAAATAACATAAGAAGCAGGAAAATAGTTACGTTCCCCTCTTAAAACAAGTCTTGGTAGGTGCCTAACTCGGACTCAACGGACTCAAATACTTATGTGTAAAGAGGGTTTTGCTTTTGTCATTTTCCCAGAAATGTTTGTAAGTCTTAGTCAAAATTTATAGAATTCTCAAAATCAATGCTGTAAGAATAGGTTATTGCGATGAAATGTGTGAGTGTGTGTGTGTGTGTGATGTGCGACTCTTCACGTTAATTAGCGCTTAATATCGCCAGGGGTGAAGACTTTAAGCAGCAAGATGATTCAGATGATTCATATGCCAAACTCCTGTTATAGCGCCTTATCCAAATTTTGAATAAGCAAAAACTCTTTGGTAAAAGCAATTCAGTTCGAAATACTCGACTTCGCCAAATTGCCTAAAATTGAACTCTGCTCGCAATAGGCCATGATTTACAAGTAGCTCGTACCCGCTATAAGTTAGGAGCATATGCCGATCTTCGGATTCCTTTTGGTTACCTTACATCATTTGTAATAAGGGTATATGAGGCTTATGCGGGCGCCTGCTTTATCTAGAGTGACCTGAGGTAAGAACAAATTTTCTCATTACAATCAAACCAGAACCTCTTGCTGAACTGATTTTAGCAGGTGTAAGTCTCACCGATAGTTGCCATCACTTTTCTTATGTTCAACAAATGAGGTCACAATTTACAAAACATTTTAATGACATTTGACGCATTGACATGTTTTGCCGTAAACACAAACACCTTTGTTACTTGGGATCAAATCATTTCATTCAAATTTTGTCTTTGATTCTATTTAAGCCTTCCCGTCCCGGCTGTCTATCCTCATATTTTTAATGTTCAAGATATTTTAGTAACATTTTGTGCAACGGCAATCACGAATTCTATTCAAAGTAAAATGGATCGAATCATCTTTACGACTTCTTCCCATAAGAGCTTGCTTTAAAAAAAGCTTCACATGAAAAAACTTTACAATATCTAATGTTTCCCGACAGTAATTGATAGAAAAAAGTATTTTTTTGTTCGTACGAATATGTGGATGTCATAGGATCATATCTGAAGTACATCGCCATATAAACATTCTTTTAAGAACTAAACCTTTCTGACACAATAGAATCTAATTTTAAATTTTTTGAAGCTGTGTAGAGATTAGGTTTTATTTGTACCCCCTGGCTAACCCCAGTTACACTTACAAAAAAAAAAAAAAAAAAAAAAAAAAAATTCATTTATATAGAAATGATAAATAACTAACGGCATGTGTTATCTAACAGTCTCGTAGTCCGTTAGTAGTATTGTTCTTTCGTTCGCTAATCTGTTCCTATGTATCCATTGTCTATGGTTACAATCCTACGCACACACACACACACACAGACCCACATAAAACACTTCATACTTCATCTTCGCGAAACCTATTATATATTTACTTCATGATGTTTGTCATTTTTTTTTTCTTCTTCTTCTTCTTTCTATGACTACTGCTTTTGGATAAAGCTTGAAATTGCAAAGCAAAAATTCTCTTTGAAATAAGGAATCTTTCCCTTTTCTTCTCTAACTCTAAAAGGTTCAAAAGACTTAGTTAAGCCAGTAAAAAAAAAAAAAAAGAAAAAAAAAAGGTTTTCTAAAAATTTTACGCGGTTTAAATTTTACATTAGGGATTGATTTTAAAACTTCATATCAATATAGCAACGTAATGCATATACAAAGCCGACGTATGCACGTATGTATGTTGTGCGTAATATGATTTAAAAAAAAATAACCCGTCGAACCTCTTCATATATTGCTTATGAAATACGAAAGTCAATATATCCAGCCCCCGATGGTAAACACCATGAATGCGTAGATAAATAAAACAAATGTGTGCACTTTTTTTTTTCTCTTTTTTTCTCTTTTTTTCTCTTTTTTTTTTGCTTATCAACGATTAGGTTTTATCATAATTAAGTTACAAAAACATTTTTAAATGAATAATAATTAAAACTTAAACCATAATGCACGTTGATACGCGTACAAGCATACATACATACTTACATACACACGTTAAGCAATACTGTTCCACGTACGCATCCATCCATGTGTTTCGTTCGCTTCACCAATGAAAGACATCTGCTGCAGATATACGGTTCAGTTCTGCAAATGTTTTGTTTATCTCTCTTTGCTCTTCGCTCTTCCCTTTTTAGCATTCACGTAACCGCTATTGCGTACTCACTGTTAAATGATATTTAACAAGTGTTTGTTCCAGTTTAGATGTTGTTTTTTTCTGTCTTCTGCAATCATGCATTGTTCTCGCATTGTTAATTATTATGCGTGGGTATGTATGTGTGTGTGTGTGTATATGTGTGTGTTCATCCTATTAGTCCAATTAACAATACAAGTTACAAAATTTCTGTTTATCATCATTATTATTATTATAATTATTGTTATTATTATTTATTTATTTATTTATTTACTCGCATGTTGTAGGTGCTGCGACAATAAAATTGTATTAAGTAACATTACATCTATTTATTTACGCTTTTTGAAGTCGTCGCCAGAATTATTGATCCAAATGATATTTTAATTGAATTGCTAAGCAAATAGTTTTATTTCAAAGTCAATTTGTTTTTCATTTCATTCAATTGCGCGTCTTTGTACAAAAAAAAAATTTCTCTTATTTTCTCTCTCTCTTTCTCTCTCTCTGGAAAATGAATTTTATAAACATTTCAACTCACTTCTCACCGTCATGAGTTTCATATAGAATTTTGGTGAATGGATTCTGTAAACGTGAGGCTCTTTCTTGCCCAAATATTTCTATCTTCCAAATTGTTCTTGGTTAATAAGTATTTCTTCCTAAATGACAATGAGCTTGCTCTGGGCTATTCAGTTGCAATGGTAGGGTTCTCCTAGCAAAATAAAGTAAAGAAAGAAAAAAGAAAAAAAAAACAAATGCGCTTCACATGAATATCTGCTGGTGCGTATGAACAAAAGGAGAGATGCTATGCTCTGACCTTGTAGTGAATCTTGAATATCTAACTTATTATGTAAAAATGGCGATTAAACGTTAATTGTTGTTGTTTGTTGAAGATTTGCTTCGCTCTAAACTTTTGCTTTGACATTAAATGCGAAATAAAGCAAAGTAAAAGCCAATAAAAGCAAGCAAAATAAGAAAAAAAAAGCTGAAAACATTTAATGACGAAGCTTATGCAAATTCTGCACGATGGATGTAGTGCATCAAATTATGGTAAAGATTATACCGGCGTGGACCAATGCCTCTACGCTTATTACAATTCGAAGAATTAGGAAAACTAAGAATATTACCGTTATACAAATGACTTTAGGTAATGTAGAAAGGTGTGAAGTTCTATTTAAATATTACTAGCAAAGACACAAACCACATTTTTTTTTACAAGGCTCTGTTAAGCGAAGCCTGTCAAATGTTGACTGGAAAGGGTTTTAATTAAAATAAAAATCAAAATATAGTTAAAATTGAACCTTTCGAGATTTTTTTTCGAAATTATTATAAACAAAATATGTTTTTATGTTATTTAGTTAAAACATGGTGTGAAAACATTTTTGTATTACGTCAAAAATGAGATTGAAAAGGCAAAAGTTTACTATAGCTACTGTGGTTAAAAAATGCCCTGTGAAAAAATGAAACTAGTGCGGCATGAATCCTCTATTAATAACCTTTCCAACGATATGCAGATTATATTCAGTTTTGCACGGAAACATTTTTTATGGGACTTTCAAAATTTGCTGCACTTAACATGGCTTAGGCTACGATAAAAGGAACGATACAAATTTGGTTTGTATCCTTGCTAGTTATATCTAAATGTATTTTGGCAATGTAATGGTAACTTAACATAATAAACCTTTTACGTGAATTCATTATTTTTACCGTAAAATATTCAAAATAAGACTTTGTTGTTATAAAAGAATTTTTTTGTTTTTAACTTTTTCCCTTCCAATCAAACTAAACAAAATCAAATACTGCTTTTTGGAACTATTTTTACTAAACTTTTACCAGCAATGCTTTCTTCTGCCTTCTTGCTCTTTTATTCTCATTATTTTTGTAGACAAAAATTCTGTTCATAATTTCTTGATATTCGCTCAAACCTTTGTAAACCAGAAGCATGCTCAAATCTAGGTTTCTAAGTGAATCTGTGTTCCGTGTTTTTAAGTGAACATGCGCTATGATATACAAATAAGCAGATATGTACGACCTTGTAGGCAAGTTTTCTGCTTTTAAACCCCAAGAATATAAGAGAATTTAATAAATAATTCATAGGTGACGTGAAAAGTTACAGAAATATGCCAAGCAAATCAAACTAATAAATATATAAATGAGATAAAGATAAATTATTCCTATAACATATAACTCTTTTTAATAATACAAAAACTTCTTCATATTTCTTAAAATGAAAATTTTCATTGAAATTTGTCACAGCATTATTTGACGGACATAAAATTTAGAATCTTTCAATGTGGAAAAAACAAATCGTATTTGCTACACATGTGTGGCATTTTTTCGCACATATACACTTATATTAATGCCATAGCGCATATTCACGTGAAAACATGCTTCTGGTTTGCAAATACTTAAGAGAATGTGAGGTCATATCAAGAAACTGTTAACAGACCCTCAGTCAAATGATTGTACACTAACAGCATTACTACTGTTTTGGTAACAGAAACAAAGAAAAATCGGTAACAATCTCCTTGTTTGAATTTCCAACACAATGTTGGACAATCTACTACTACTGTACTACTGTTTTGGTAACAGAAACAAAGAAAAATCGGTAACAATCTCCTCGCTTGAATTTCCAACACAATGTTGGACAATCCTATCATTTAATTGTCTCCGCTGTAATAAACACTTTTGCTGTGTAAAAGTTAAAAGAATTAATAAAAGCCCACTAGATGTTCACAGATCATCGATCAGCAAACAAACCTAAATATGAAAACGAATAAAGAACAAAATTTTCAAGTTTTCTTAACGTAATTCGAAAAGCCTTGACAATCTTTAGGCATTGTATTGTATTGTATTTGCAGTTAAGTTTCTTTACTCAGCTGTTGTTGTGTTCACTTATTTTCTTTTCACTGTTTAAAAGGTACCCTTTTGTGTTTTGTTTTGGCTTTTAATTTTTATGCTTAATTTTAAATACTTCTGGTAGGTAGTAGGTAGTAGTAGCATTTCATTTATTTTATTTTATTGTTTCGTGTATTCGATATAAAATGAAATACTTAACTCTAGGTAGCACACATATCGCAACTAATATTCAAATATTTTCTACGTAGGTTTATTTAAATGTATATCGATTTCTTTTTGTTTAAATATTAAATTTTTTATTGCAATTACGTTCGTCATATTGACATTAGAAATGCATGAAAGGAAAAAAAACGTGACTTATCTTCAATTTTAGTTAAATATAATCTGTGACATGAGTTAACTCATTATAAACCAGATATTGTTGGATGGTACAGTCAAGAACTCCTCGTAGAAACCGATAATTGGTTATGAAACATGGAGAATCTAATCTCTTTAAAAAGTTTTATTTTCTCTTCTCTATTCAAGTGCATTATTTCGTCTTTGTTCATTACTATTAATACAAAGAAAAAACACAAACAAAAAAAATTCTTTTTTTTCTTTTTTTTTTTTGTTAATTGAAAAAATGTTAATACAAATTTTAACGAATTTTGTGAGCTGTGAATTTAAGAAAATCAAAACAAATTTAACCATGTTTTTGATTTTCTTCTGGATTATATGGTTTTCACAAATTTTAGCCATCTCAACAATGTTTTTAAGGTAATTAACTAAAAAAAAAAAAAAAAAACTTCTTTAAATAAATTCTTTAAACAAAAAATTCATTTGTAAAATATTTTTTTTAATAGAAATTTTTTTTTTTCTTTTTTTACAATTTCTTCTTGCAGTTTACCTGATATCAATGAAATTCCAATGGCTACTGTAACTGAGTTACCAATAGAAGTGTTGCCGTCAATAAAACCATTGGAGTCCATTATCGTCAGCAATGAGCAAAATAAGGTGATCGCCGATGATAGAACTAATCAAACAAGTGACATTGTCGAGGGCAGCAGCCAGGAAACATTAAAAGGTATTAACAACTTTAGACTTTTAAGAAAGTAAGAAAGATATTTCACTTTCAGGCGCACCTTTTGACTACTCATCTCATCGAGCAAATATATAACTTGTCCGATGCTCTGTTATACTCACCGCTTAAGGATTAAAGTCGAAATGATTTTATCATTCAGAAAAAAATTTTTCAATATCGCTATAAAGCATTCTTAACACATTCGCGACGGATGCCGCCCAATGTCGTCATTTAAGATTTTCCCTTGGGTGCGAATGACGCTTTATGTCGTCATTTATGTTATCGTTTAACAATTCTTTAAAAATGTCATTTTTCAAATTCAAATTACGCATCATATATACACAGATAATTTCTACAATAGTGTTAAGTTGGCTTCAGACATTATTGTTACACAAGGTAGGAGTTTGTGGGACAATAAGATCAAATCGGGGAAAAATATGTTTATAATTATAATAAATAATAAAAATATTTTGAAGTATAATTTCAAATCCTCATTTTTGTGTATAAACAAGTCCTATGCTCCCTTCTTTAAAATTTAATACAGAAATATTGATTACATAAAAAGTTATAGCAATTTTTCTAAACCTATGCGCGATTCTAGCAATTGACAAAAAACAGCCCCGCACACACAGTAAGCACAGCCAGAAACGCCACGTCGCGAATGTGTTAATTATTGCCCAATTCTGTCTGTCCGTCCGTCCATCTGCGTTTCCCGGTTGCGTAAAGGGGCAAAATTGGCCACGCTCCCCCCAATATTATGCACCAACTTTAGCTCTAGAAGCCAGGGCGATCTAATGAAATTTTGTGAGTAGAAGTTCGCCAAGAATACATTCCCAATCCTTGAATTTCCGTTATAGCGCCCCTTTTAAAACAAAGAAAAAAACTTAAGCAAAATCGGAAATCTCTCTCTCTATTGATCGGCAATTTTCCAAATATTTTTTTCATAACCTATCTTACGGATTCCTAATCCAAAAATTGTTTCTTTCAGCCAAACGAAGGAATCGGTCAAAGAAAAAATGTAAAACATAAATATTTGCTTGATGGAGTGTATCCACCCTAGACTACATATTTCAAGACTAGTTTTAACTTGAAGACATTCTTTTTTGTTTTTCTCTCTTCTCCCCATAAAGATGAGCAAATTATCAAAATCAATGATTCCGGTGGAGGAGGTATTGAAACAGTTGGAGATACGCCACCTGCTATACAAGAGATTTCCGCAACAGATTTCGAAAACATTCCAATGAGTCCAATTAATGAGAGTACCGATATAAATTTATCGAAACCGCAAGCGAAACCTGATTTAATTGAACAGCAAAATATTAGTCAGACCGTTGTTAAATTAAAACAAGTGAATCTTTCGTCCGAGGAAATACCTATTCCGGTATTTTCTGAATGGACTCAAAAGCAAATGGAAGCAGCCGAAAAGCAAGCTCTCGAACAAGAGCAAACCTTTAACAATTCCGCACAACGTAAAAACAATACGAGCAACAATGGCAAAATACCATTAATGAAAATCAGATCTAAAAATTACGCATCACCTGACTGCGGAGCCAAGATTATATCATCGAATGCGGATGCGTCTAGTACGGGCGCAGTTCTTAGTTCGTCAAAAGACGAGTACATGTTAAGTCCTTGTGGCAATCGCATATGGTTCGTGGTAGAGTTATGCGAAGCTATACAAGCTCAGCGCATCGATTTGGCCAATTTTGAATTGTTCTCATCGTCGCCCAAAAATTTTACGGTAGCGGTTTCAAATCGTTTTCCCTCACGTGATTGGTCGAATGTGGGACGCTTTATAGCTGAAGATAAACGCACAGTGCAAAGTTTCGAATTACATCCGCACTTGTTTGGGAAGTTTGTACGCGTCGATATACATTCGCATTATTCCAAAGAACATTTTTGTCCAGTTTCTTTATTTCGTGTATTTGGCACTTCGGAATTTGAAGCTTTCGAAACTGAAGATCACCTTAACGATGAGCTGGACGATTTCGATGACGATTTTCTACTGGAACAAGCTCATAATAAAAATTCGGAAAACAATCTTTTTAAATCAGCTTCAGACGCAGTATTGTCGATAGTGAAGAAAGCCGCAGAAGTTTTAGCTAAACCGACTAATAATGAAAATCATACGGCTAACGTACGACAAGAATTTGCCATATGTCAAACGCCAATGCATGGGTATTTCAATTGTGCCGCTTGTAATAACATCCTAGTCGAGCGTATCAATAACGCATTGTCCTGCGAAGTTGACCAATTGAAACATTTACTACTTAATATCCAATTAAAAAATGACATACTGACGACGGGTGTTTGTAGCAAGCTTTATGGAATTGGAACGCATACGAAGCACTCGGTCGAGAAAGATATGAAAAAAAGTTATTACGTTAATATGTTGCCAGCCGAATACGTTGGCGCCTTATGTCAACTAATCGCCATAAGGGGAAATTTAGATAAAACGGCCATCGAAGCATTGCAAGAAAATTCAACGAATGAAGAACAAGGAGAATTACCATTAAACTTGACCATAGATAAGAAACTAAAAAGCGGTGATATAAAATTACTCGAGAAGACCCAGAAGAAACTTATAAATCCCAATACCTCACTTCCAGCAAACACGGAAGCTTTGGATATTGGAATCGCTAATTCACATTTAGTTACTGAAAGTGCCATTGAAGATGTACAACAATTACCTAAACCTAACGAATTAGAAAGTTTGGATGATATAACATCCACAACACTAGAACCTGAAACTACAAGAAAACCTCCTCATATACCTGATGTAAATATATTTAATGTACCTGCTGCCGACGAAATTGTCGAGACTGAAATACCTATAAATTCTATGGAAGCTTCAAACAGTGCTGAACAAACGATTATTACAACAACAACAACAACGACAACAACAACAGCAACAACAGATACAATAACTACGGCAACCACTACTAGCAATAGCGCTTCGCATGTGGATTCTATAGGCGTTGGTGTACCGATTAAAAGCGAAGAAGACTCAAATTCCTGGGATAATATTGAAAATCTACTGACATCGGCAAATGTACCTCCCACTGTTGGCGCAGGATCATCATCAGGATCACCACATCAAAATGGTATTAATCTCCAGCATAAAATACCCAGTAGTCCTCAATCGGAGAGCATCTTTATACGTCTATCCAATCGGATCAAAGTAAGCACTTTTTTCTTTTCTTTTCACTTTTTGACCTTTTAATACGGACTGCTCCAAATCCCTAACATATTGCAAAACCCTACTCCCTACAGTTCTACTAAATATATATATATATATTTGTAGGTATGTACGTCTTTCTAATGGCAAGTTTGCATGTTTCGCTTTTCTATTATGGCTACTGTTTTCACGTATACTCACCTTCAAGAAACTTTCCTTTACTCCATTTTAAGTGATTAGAAGGTTATCTGTTTTCCTTGTAAAATGGGAAATACAAAAAAAAAAAAAGAAAGAAAAAAAGGAGATAAAATGAAAACGGTGGGCTTTGGTAATTTAAACACAGCACAAATTTCTCTCCAAAAATAAGAAAAAAATCTCAATTATTAATATTTTCTTTCATCTCGTACGAAATCCGTAACGACATTCACACGTCATTCTGAATGTCATTACATTAGCGTCATAAGCGCACTGATCTATAAGAAGGAATATTAGTTGCCCCGCATTCTCAAATGTCTGACCACTGTTTGTTCGTTGTGAGCTCATCTGTTTTGCACTTAAACTTACCATAAATTCTAAACTTTTTTAACGTAGACGATGAACGTGAAAGTTTTTCTTTTCTGGTTTTTTTTTTTTTTTTTTGCGTGCTTTCGGTTGTAGTTACAAACTTACCATTCGACAGACACCCTCTTGACGTGGGCAAAGCCATTTTTGAGAACAACAACAATCACGATATGTTTTCAATAGCCTTCCGTTTTCTTTTGTATTTTCAGGCACTTGAACGTAACATGTCGTTGTCAGGCCAATACCTCGAAGAACTATCGCGCCGTTATAAGAAACAAGTCGAAGAGTTACAGCAGTCTCTGACACAACAAATTCAAATTGTACGCACATTGGAGGAGCAAAATCGACGCAACTATGAATTGGAGCAATTGTATGCTTTGCATAATGCTCGACTTAAGGAACAATTGGATGACTTAACATTGCAAGTTCATGCCTGCATTGTGGTGATAATTTTCGTCGGTGCTTTCGTATTCCTTGTCTTGATGGTGGGCATTTTATTGTATCGCGCTATGCGCAGAGATACAAAACATATTCGGGCATTACAAGACAGCGAAAGCAAACGGAAAACTGAATCGAATACTATAGCAAATGCGAAAAAGATTCATCGTCGAAAATCGTTTGAAGATTTTTCCGATCGTCAACATTATCAAAACAAAGATGACGGCAACAAGTCAATGCCAGACAATGCATCTGATAGCAAACAAAGGCGTCCCAGTGAGGAGGCCATGTTGATTATAAAGGACTCGAAAGATGAGAAATCATCGGGACGAGATGAAACCCTCATCCATGCGCTACGTCAACGCAAAATATCAGTTTGTTACGATAGCCACAGTCTACTAAGTGCTGGTAGTGCTTCGGGTCCGAAATCAACAAATAAACGTCGCAGTGAGAAACACTCTTGGCCAAATTCTATACAATCGCAACAAAAAGCGTGGCATCATTTAGAAGAACTAAGTTCCAGGGAGGTAATTGGTGGTAAGTTTCATAAGAGCAAAAATACTTTTTTTTTCTTTCTTTTTTTTTTTTAATTTTATAAAAAATCCGAATTTTTTTTTTCAAGATTCCTGCAAAGTTCCTTTGGCAAGATTAAAAAAGCCACCCTTGGCTAATGGAGGTTTTAAAAATCAAAAGAAGAAAAGAGAACAGCAGAATATTAAGAGACCCGAATCTGCACCATCCGAATGCCTAACACCACCACCACATGAGATATCTACGCTGTTAAGTGTAGATGATGCAAAGACTGTTAATTACAATGAAACCCTTATGCTTGATGAAGGTGATCTCGATAATTTCATACCAAATACCGATTTGGTATACAATGAGTTTATGCCCGAAGGACCGAGAGGTCATCAGTGCAATCCTAGCAATTTGCAAGCCAACAATCCTGCCTCTAAAAAGCCAAGCAAACTTGAAAGTACAACAAGTATGAATAAAAAATCTCGCCGCTTATCTTCGCCAGCTTTCTTCAAATCGCCATTTACGAAAAGTCTTAAAGGTAAAATCTCTACTAACAAATCGAACGCTGCGCATGAATCGACCTCATGGGAATGGTATCGCTTAAAAAAATCAGCTTCATCATCCTCAGCTACGCAAAACTCGAACGCATTCGTACGCAATTCGCCTAATGCCAGTCTGGATTCATCTTCTCTATCCGAAATTAACTTTCCCACTAATTCCACTGAAAATTCATTTCGCATACTTGAAGAGGCTATTTTATCATCCGGAGAAAGTGCCATCACATCATCACAATGTAAAAACATTCCCCATACAAATAATAAATCCCTAACCGCCATTAATGGTGTTTCACAAACAGGCGGAATAAGAACAACGGGAGCAGTGACGGGAGGAATTGTAAGAAGTATTAGTAGTGGCATTAGTAGTAGCGCAAGCAGCAGTAATAGTAATCGTAGTACCAGTTCAAATTCCAATTCTTCTTCGAATCAATCGAAGAAGAAGAATCGTACATTTAATAAAATTTTTCGTAAGGTTTTCTAAGAAAAATGTTATTAAAAGAAAGCCAAACGAATTGAACAGAACGAGTTCATTCTGTTGTTGTTGCAGTATTTCTCTCCTTTTGTTTGCTTCTCTTTTCGTTAATTAATTTTTTTCATATAACCTTTGATTTTCTTACATTTCCTTTTTTCTTTCTTTTTTTTCATTAATTTATTTAATTTATTTGTCAATCAATTATTTACTTTGTTCCGATTTATTTAAATTTTTAAAGACTCTCAACATTACACTTTGTTAAGACGAATAGTTTCCTTATGTATGAAAAAAAAATCGATGAGAATTCTAAGTTATATAATACACTGTCTATCAATCCCTTAATATATAATTGAAATTAAACGGCACTGGAAGCCTTAAGTCTTCATTTCTCTTGCTGGCTTCATTTAAAACTTAAATATTGCCTTCCCACAACTGACATCTTTTTTAATTACTTCTATATTCTTTGAGAAAACTTGAAAACCCAAATAGTTGCGCTTAAGAGGTAATGCCACCGTAACGAACTAAAAAAACAAAAAAAAAAATGCGTATTTCTCGCTATTTTTTAGAAGCGTAATATTAAAGTGTTAAAAAAAATTCTTTTTGAAAAATACGAAAAAAAAAAAAATGATAGTATGGTAGTAAATGGAAGTATTTTAAAACGGCTCTACGACCCATAGGTTATTTGATGCAATTTTCTTATTACAATGACTTTATTATCTCTTCCAATTCTGCGGGCGTGCAAAAAAAAGTGCTTTGTCATGTTCATAGATTCTTTTTCATTTACTTTCCCTGTCAAAGACAGCATCGCACGCTTTCTTTCTGTTCGTTTTCACGATAAAAAAAATCCCAGTTTCCGTATATGGCCCGAAATCGTTTGTTGAATCGAATCCAGTCTGTCCGCAAACTCCGATGTTGTCAAAAAAGCACTTCGCATCGTTGTCCATAAAATATAATCGGTCGCCTAGAGCGTGAGAAAGATGGAAATCACCTATGCGAAGTTTGGCGAACCCGAGCATTTCTGAGCATTTTCTAACAACGCAAATAAACTTTATCAGTAGCCGTGAGTACACGATCACATCTCACTTAATACTAACACGAATCATCTTCGTTTAAGTCCACTTTCTAAATCCATAGGTGTACTTTAAGTGATAAACATCGGTGAGCCAAATATGCGTCAAATCCATACTTTTTGAAGTTTGTTGCAACCGGAAGAGACGAAGCTTTTCGGTAGACCTATCATATAAAGACACATAGTATAAAACGCATTCCAGGTACTCTATGTATGTATACGCTATAACAAAACATGCTGTTATGTCCAAAAAGTAAGGCCAATTTGATTTTTTCTTCTTTAAATAGACTCCAAATCTGTTTCGACGCCTACAAAGTAATCCTCATAATCTGATGGTATTGCTTGTTAATAGTTTGACCCGGCAGAAAGCGGCGGCACAATACCGTGATAATTGAAGGAAACTGTTAACTTCACGTTGATTTTTAAGCGATTTTCTTACGATTGTTTCGTCTTATCTTTAGCACGTAGGTTTTCGCTTGATTGATCGGTTGTTGTCGGGTTGTACGCGTAGATCCAAGCCTCATCTTCCGCGTTTGATGACCGGTTGATAGTCGGGAATCATCTTCTCGCGCACATTGTATAAAGGGAAAAAAATATTTTTATATCGTACGAAACCAAACGTAGCTGAAATAGGGCTTACGACGTGAATCCGTTACAGTGCTAACAATAATATTGGTCTTACTTTTTGATCATAGTATTAGATATGCGTAACAATGCTTTTAATCACCCGGAAAGGAGTCAACATAAACCAATAGAGCGTAATCACATCTTTCTTCATATATATTACATTTACAAATATTTTTGTATAACCAATAATTAATTACTTTTAAATATTATTTGATTTTTTCTTATACGTATTATAAAATGATTTTTTGCACATATTTTTTTTTCTAGCGGAAGACCTTAGAAAATCATAGCGAACATATTTAAAATCAAATTATTTACAAAAAAAAAAAAAAAAAACAAAAAAGTGAAAAAAGCAAAAAGCTGATGCAACGCCCATTATTTACAATTTAAAAACAAATGTTTCTATATAATCAATAATTAATTTTAAATATTATTTGTAATTTTTTTATACGTATTAGATGATTTTTTGTGCATTGTTTTTCTCTTTTTCCAGCGGGAGATCTTAGAAAATCGTAGCTTACATTTTTAAAATTAAATTGTTTACAAAAAAAAAAAAAAAAAATTGTAAAAAGCAAATTGCAATTTAAAAACAAATTGTTATATATTTAAGAAATGTGCAACAATCAATATTTAGCGTACATTTATATAATATATATTATAATACAGATACTATTATCATACGTTCAAAATTCCTTATGGCTTTGTTTAGTAATTTAAAATGATAATAGAGAATTTTTGTAAAAATCGCAAATTAATTGTTAAAGAGAACAAAAATTTAGAATAACCCCAAGAGTAAAAAAAAAAAAAAACAACAAAATATATTGTTTAAAATGTTGAATATTTCGAAAACAAAAAACAAATTACTGTTATATTTATAAAGTACATGGTATTTATTTCATTTCTTTTACATCGACATAAACTTACATTCAAAGACTTCTGATCGTTTTTAAGAATTTTCAAAAATAATATTATCGCTTTAGGGTATATCTTACATACAGATCCATCACCTAAGCATATAATATACTAATGTTGTTTTGGTAATTTGCGTCTTCCTATGCTAATATGGGACGATCGGGACTATTGTCCGCCTTGTTTTGCGGAACTGAACAAAGAATAAACGTAACTTCAATATCAATTTTTATGACATTAGAATTTCAATAGCAAACAATGGACGGACTGATGGACGGATACAGCTAAAGACGCATAATTTTTTTATATGATGGACATAAAATCATTATATTTAGGTTCCTTCATTATTTTAGCCTCATTTAACGAAAATGAAGATAAAATTTGTTTTCTATTTCTAATGTTTAATTTTCTTTAAATTATTTGATAATCGTTAGCATTTTTTATTTCTTTTTCTTTTAACTTATGATCTGCAAAATTTTTCTGAGTAAAATTTATTTATTATATTATATTTTAAACATATTTAAAAAAATAAATGGAAAATAAAAAAAAAAATTTGTTTTTTTATTCTTACAGAA
Source organism: Glossina pallidipes (assembly GCA_000688715.1). Taxonomy (NCBI): domain Eukaryota; kingdom Metazoa; phylum Arthropoda; class Insecta; order Diptera; family Glossinidae; genus Glossina; species Glossina pallidipes. The sequence goes on from KK499808.1 coordinate 1,257,498, forward strand.
AGGCTAAAGGAATTGTAACGGATCTACACGCATTTTCTATGGTCCAGTTCCAATTACATAGGAAATCATATCACCTTTTATGTCCTTAAATCAAGACCTTTTATATATAACAAGTACAAACACTATAGTGGGCTACGGTCCACCACTAAAAACTTAACATTTACAGGGTTACAGTTAACGATGTTTCAAATTGCGGCGTTAAAGGGAAGTGGTAGAAAAAGTTGTCCGACCCTAAAAGTTTTCAATAGCATTTATCCTTGCGCCAAAATACGTCAATGTGCTAAATTTTATTCAAAATGTCCGAAAAACTTTATTTTGAGCACAAGAAAACAAGGCGGACGAATAGACAGACAAGCAAGTAGTATGAAAGGACAGTTTCTTTTGAAGAGATCTTCTTGGTCTATCACTACACGGCACAGTTTTGTACTTTTCTGCTTGAACTAGAAGTTTTTCGAAAATGTAACTCAAAATCTAGCAGGTATTGGGAGATTTTTCTTAAAAAATTCGTAAAAAAAAATCTATAGGTTCGGAAAACTTTAATTTATTGAAAAAATCCCAGGATGCTCCCCAGGGAATTTTATTTTGAAGCTCCAAGCATTTTAAATGATCAGCTTCTTTAGTTAAAATGTAATCATAAAGAAAATGTTTTGCCTCTAATTTTCATCATCCAAGGCAATTAGGATGCCTGCAACACGAAGCTACGGAATATGCTCGAAAAAATTACTTTTTCACCTATTTGAACTTTCATTTGCTGAACATCTGCCAATAGTCATTTCATTTGATTTCAATGAAAATAATTTTCAAACGGCTTTCGGGTTATAATAAACTCGCTTTCTTCGTCACTATACAATTAAAAATAAGAAAATTTTAATTTCTTATTAAAAATATTTCAGTATTTATTTGCTTTTATTTATTTTTGTGAGTTGGGATGCAAGCTTACGTTAGGTATTTCAGTAGAAACTTATGTTAAATACTTAAATCGCTCATGAAATCGCAGATATTCAACATATCAGTATTATTGAGTTTAGTTTTTTTAACGGAATTATTTAATGCTTTGGCTGAGGCAGATAATATTTTTTTCCATTTATCCAAAGACTGATAGTTTTTATCATTCGAGCAATAAATAACTTCATTAATATCTTCTTCCAACTTGTAAGTGCAAATGGCCGAAAAGTATTTATCCAAATTCTTCAATGCCTGAGTACGCAATTCGTCGTTACGACATACCAAATTTATGATGAAAACACCTTTAGAACCAATAATGCTTTTAATATTTGTTAAGACATTTGTTTCTAGAAAACTTGAAGGAGGGCAACTCATGCCCAATGATATATCTTTACTATCCACATCAAAAAGAACTGCATCGAACGAAATGCCTGATTTGAAATGTAAAATTTTAAAATATATATATACTTCCTTGTTAAATGTTAAATGTGATTCAAATAATAATTACCTTCAGTTTTGCATTTCTCCAAAAAAGACAAACCGTCATCGATCACTATACACAATCGATCATCTTGTTTTAATTCGAAATATTGTTCGGCCACCTCCAACATGATCGGATCAATTTCTACGGCTGTTACACGTATACAACTGAAATTTAAACGATTATCATTTACTTGGGAATTGTACCACTGCTAAAATATTTTTCATTTTTTTTCTTAAAAAACTGACTTTAAAACTTTATGCAAAAAACTGCATAGCCCACCGCCTCCTAGACCAAGCACAAGCACATCTTTTAATTCATTATTTTGATTACCGGTTAGAACAGACATTTGCACGCCCACTGACATATACAGATGATGTTGACAGGCCAGGTAACCGAAATCAATTTTTTTGCGTTCTTTTTTACCTTTTCCTTTAACTAAAGAGAATAGAGTTCCATGAAAATATTTGCTTTAAATAAAAACTTACGCAAATCGCTTACTTTTTTTAACTAAAGCCTCCGATTGGATCACAGATTGATTATTTAAGAATATTAAACGTCGAAACAATTTACCACTGGAGCCTTCAACTTCTTCTACACGAAAATCGCCAGAGATCTTTGAAGAAGCACATACCAAGGTTTCTCGCTTACCCACATCGGACCCTAACGACAAAAATGGAATCTACGAGAAAAAAAATAGTTCGTAATTATCATTGAAATAAAATAACAAAGCAAAGTGTGAGTTTACTGGATCTGTTAAGCCAAATGGAGCTAGATTTTTAATACTATCAGCTAATTCTGCTTTTACGGCATCCAAAGATTTATATTCCTGATCACGATGTAATAGCACAACAACTAAACGCTGGTAATTAGTTGAAGCCAATAATTTTTTACGCCCCTCAGGCGTGGCAAATAGCCAATCCACTTCTCTGAAAAATAATTATAATTTAACGCAAATGATAGAAGGAATAGTTTATTCAATTCACCTTCCTTGTGGTATAATAAAAGCGGCATATCTGCCCAAACCCCTAGCCGGAGGTTGATCCAAAATATGAAGTGTGAAGCGGGGCAGATCTTCCCCAAGTTTACATAAATCCATAGTGATTTCATTGTGACCTAAAAAAAAAAAAAAGATAATAATAATAATAAATAAAAGTTATTTAAACAAAAGAAATTTATCTACATTTTAAGGAGCTATGCCATCTCCTTTTACACAATATCTAAACTATTCAAAAGTGGCATAAGACAGTCTTGTGAAAGAAGAATTTATGAATGAATCAAAAATTCGCTTTTCATACATAGTCATAGAATCGTATAACGAGCATTTCAAGACCAATAAAGTATATCTAAACTATCAAAACAAGGTACAAGAAAGTGATTTATCGGAAGGAGAATTTATGAATAAATCAAAAATGTGATTTTCGGAGCTTAATCGTAGAATCGTATACCAAACATTGATAAGTAGAAAAAGAAATTCAAGTTGAAATTTATGTTAAAAACTGTTCTGCCAAGCACATTGGTATTCCATTGAACATTAGCAGTCAAATAAACATCTCTTCAAAATTGGAACTTCCAACGTTTTTTGCTATGATGCTCATTAGATTTCCCTCTTAAATATTATGGAAAATTGAACGAATCAAACGTCCCATGTAACATATCGCCGTAATTCGCCGAAATGCGACGCACATCTTTGTGAACATCACTAACCTGCTATACTATTGCGTGCTAAGCCATTGCATACTAGAGCAGCCTTTTGTATAGAGACTACCGCATTCATTAATTCTTCAACCGTATTTAAACGCTGTATTTTATCACTGGTTAGGCAAAATTCTAAAATCTGCAAGTAGAACGTTAAGAAAAATCATAAACTTGTATATGAATATTCACCGGTGTAGGTAGACATTTGAATTTTGTAGCCAGCACCAGAAATATGGGCATTGTTATACTTTCTGGATTATAAGCGTTCTTCTCGCGATTAGCATTTTCAGCATCCCGGCAATGAACAATGCGTAACATAAATGAATGTTTAGGAAAATAATCCAAAATATATTTTAAAATGTGTTCCTGTAGTAAGGTTACGCACAAATAACGTCCACCAGATCTTATCAGTTTAAAAGATTACTTTCGTTAAATCAATTTAAATTAAATAATTTAGAATATTTTCTCACTGACTTCATAGTTCTATTTATTTCGTTGAAATATTTTTCAACGGTAAGTTTCACCGGCTCTGAATCGTCAACGAACAAAGCATCCAAGGTACCTTTATCGAAAGCTACAGAAAAATAATCATTCTCGAAACTCATTTCTGTAGCATCCATTTGTAAAAATTTCATATCACTACGATTATATGAATTCAATTCCAGCATCTTCTTAACAGCTACCGCGGAGATATCGATATTGATTATATCTCTGTAACAAAAGAATCCTTGTTTTTTTTTCCAAATGCTAGCTGAAAGATCGCTACTTACTTAAAACCGGCATCATACATATCCATGCTTAAGTTAGAATTACCACAACCTAACATTACAATTTTATCTGTAGTCTTAACATATTTGTGTATTTGTTCACACAGCTCCAAATATTCACCGTACCTGAAAGTGGTGTGAAAAAAAATACACTTTCATTTTCAATCTGCAATTAGATTATTTGCGTACCATTCGAATGCTTTTCCTCCACGCTTCTTAAAGAAAGCATTCCAATAATCGGTTTGGGCAAATTCTTCATAAGATTTCGGCAATAAATTCATGTCGTATCCAATAAAATAAATTTTAATAAATCAGTGAGAAAAGAAACGTTCTGTTGACACAAAAAAAAAAGAAGCGTCTTCCTCTGTAAGATAAAATAAATTGTCCGGCGTACAAATTAAAAACATATGGTTTTTTGTAACTGTATGCGTTTACAACTACTTACATGTGAAAGAAGACAGGCACGTATTATAAAATAAATTGCATTTGGTAACATATACAGGGCTTACAAATAAAAAAGAAAACAAGATTTTTAACTGCTAGCACACCCGTTAGCCATTTTTACAAACAACTATGCAAAAAGTTTGTACCACAAATCAGAGCAGAGAAAATACATAAATATTTATTATCTATAAATAATACTTAGTTGTGGTTATTCTGGACTATAACTGAGGACATGGGCGTATGGTAATGAAGTATACAACATTTCTTGTGTTAAGCTAATTTAGTGCCGTTAATACACCAAAATTAATTGATTAAGCTGCTTATGTTAAAGTGTTAGGAAAACTTTTCACAAATATATATATATTTTAGACGAATGTTGTTTAGACGATGTTGATTTCAGCATTTTGGATTAAGGATTATAAAGTAGCGATAGGATGTCAATAAAGAAGATTACAGAATATATTTATTCTCTTGATTGCGTATTATTTTTTAACGTTGGCAGTTTTGCCATCTTTTCATTAGTGACATAAAATGTCACTATACACAGGGCTGATAAAAGTAAATCAAAACATTATATTACTATTGAAGTCAGCTGTGAGAAAATAAAAGAAAAATTATAAAAAAAAGTAGCTCTGCGAAATTTCAGTGAAAATTATACAATAAATGAACAGATAATGTAATGCTTAATTAACTTTGAATGGTTTTGTATTGATATGAGGAATTCCCTCTAGGGAGACGTCCTAATAATAAGGAATAAGGAAGCAAAGTATGATAAAATCGTACGCCCGCAAACCAGTGACTTACTGATAGGAATACCGTAAAAATTATAAAAATATATTTTAAATAGTTTATAACGTTAACCAAAAGTCGAAAAACAAATGTCAGAAAGGCAATAGAACTCATTATCCGACGGAGATACGATGAATTTAGAAAACACAATGTCTCGTCCCGATTATGAACAAACAATTTTACATCATAGCTACTTACTAGTTTTATTGCGAGGTGTTGGTCCTTCCAAACCGCGCACCTTGCAGAAAGCTTTCGATAAAGTACGAGGGGTAAATAATGTCAAAATTACAGGTCAGTATAGGGAATGTTTAATAAAATTTGTTATTATTCTCTCACCTTGTTGCTTGTTGCAGATTCCAATGGCTTGATTCGTGATATCTGGGTGCGTTATATTCATGATCATCCTGTGGAGAATAATGATTGGGGTGACTTTCAAACGCATAGACGTCTTTTAGGTCTGGTAACAATTGGAAAATTTGAAACTCAAATCGAGTTGAATGAACTATGTCGTCAGCATGAGTCTTTGAAAGTGCGTTATGGTGGCACTCTCTATGAATCTCGGGCTATATTTTTCGGTCCTCCTATACCAGAAGAGCCTGCGATTGCTTCTTCATCAACAGCAGTAACAAATCATAATGATCTGGAAACAATTAAAGAAAATCCCTGCCCAGAGATTAAGATTTCATTGCCCAAACGTCTGCAAGACGAATACACAACACCATCTAATTTCAAAGCTCAAGCTTTCTTTTATAGAGAGAATGATTTATACGAAGACTTGGAAACACATATAGTTGATTTTGTTAATGGACTCTTTTGGATATTGGAATCTCGACGCTTAGAGAGATCACGTGAAAAGCCGGAGAAATGCAGTTTACTCACAGCACCATTTGAGAAACGCGAAGTTGTTGGCTTGGATCGAGATTCACGCAATAGCAAAAAGCGCATAACTGGGAGAACATTGAAAAATTTGGCTGATTTATCGCTTCAGGCGGGACT
>KK499808.1:1265826-1402555 GCA_000688715.1 Glossina pallidipes
CTTTGACAATAGCATCAGGTCATGTCAGCCTGCCACTGAGAGGAGGATCACCTAATAGTTTTCAACAAATCCAAATGCAAAGTAAACGTAATGATACCGGCTACAGTAGTTTTCGTTCGATTCCTTCAAGTGCCCATCAATCAGCGGCTGCATTAAATTTGTCTCCTCTGGTTGCTGGATTAACTGCGATAAATTCGTCTAAACCTGTCGAAGCACAATTACGTTTAAAGTATTCAGGTGGTGAAGCACTGCCGGAGGGCTATTGTCGTCAATGTGCAATATCATTTAATTTGGAATTTTTATCGAGTGCTCAAATAACCAGTTGGGATGTTTTGCCGGCAGAAATGTAGGCGATTTTTCCTAACATTCACGTAATTCATAGAAAAATTATCAAAAAAATCTTTATTCTCCTTTGCAGTCCTTCACAATTCTATTTAGTTTTGGATATAACGAACTTAACTGCTCAAGAAATGTCGCTCAACTATACTAATCATAAGAACATTTTAATCGAAGCCAAAGAAAGTTGTCGCGTTCCCATTCCCGTCGATCGCTGCTCCCTGGAACAAGTATACGCTGTTCGAGAAGCCGAAATCGCTGAGAATTTAGAGAAAGGTTTTATATTTTATTAGGCTAATAATTAAAATTATTTCCTTACATTTCCTTACTGTCTACAGAACTTTGTTTTCGATCTCAAACGGTTTCATTCAATGATTCGGTCAGCCGACTTTGTTCTAAACATATAGCGGAAAGAGTGAAAATAAATTGGCTTCTCACTGGCACCAATATTCGTGGTATAGCATCGCTGAAAGGCATCATCTTGACGCAACCTATGATTGATTTATGTACGGTGTCCCCCTTGCAGTGGAGTAAGTCATTTATTAACAAAATAGTCACTGGCTGTTCATGTTTTGTTTTCTTGGCATCTTCTTTCAATTTTCTGGGACAATAGCCTAAATGCCAACTCGATATTTGTTATTCAAATCTTAAAATATAAGCATAATAATGAAGCAGGCTCAAGTTTTGTATTGTCAAGTCTTGGCATAGCTTATGTTCGTTCGCGTTTGTTCGGTACACTATTTCAAGTGCAAGGAGCTAATTTTGCATTATCATTTGTAAGTTGAAATCAGATGTGGGAACGGAATAACATATATATATATATACATATGTAAATGTATGCAGTCTCTTAATTTAAACTTGTTTGTCTTGCTTCTTGGATCTTTTAAACTTCAGATATTCTAAAGTGATTTTAAAACAAGTAAAAATATTATAGTCGGCCACGGCCCATCATCAAATATCCCACATCACTTCGCTTCACACATTTATTCATATAACCATTTGCTAAAATAAAGGGTTATATGGAAAGTGGTCGAAAAAGTTGTCCGATGCAAGTATATTCAGTAACGCTCATCATTAGTTCAATGTACCAAATTTCATCAAAATATCTTAAAAAAGGTGACCTTTAGATTGACGGACCGGTGAATATATAGACCGATAGACAAATAAGCTTAGATATAGTGAAAGGTGAGTCTATTTCAAGTCCTTCTGGGTGTTGTGTACATCCGTACATACCTAATATACGCTTATATCGCAAGTGGTGTAGAATATAATTAAGTACAAGTGGAAATTAAATCACAATTATTGTTGCTTTTGTTGAAAATTATTGTTGCAGAAACGGTGTAAGTTCCAACATCTGTTCAGGGAGTAACATGTAAAGCAATAGATAGATGCGTATATATCCTTGATCAATAAAAATATACAATACATTTATTCGCTGATATAGACATTGCGGCCCAAAAACTTTTCTTGGAAAAACGAACTTCGTCTAGAATCATTCGGTATCATTTACGTAGGGTTGATTTCGAAAATCGACTCAAGACAGACTGCGTGAATATGATTTTAGACAATCACCCATTATCCAGTCGAATAAGAAAGTCCTTTAAAATATGTACGATATATGCGATACGCTTTATAATCTCGGTGCATCGCGCGATTTGCACAACGGTGAATCTAGGAATCGAATATTATACGTACTCGGTATCTTTCTTGCCTTGAATTATGATGACATAGTTGCTAGGCATCAACTATCATATTCATGCTAAATTTATTTGTTATATAATCTTTCGAGCGTTTTTTGTTTTGATTTTAAAACTTAATTGTACATTTTTTTTTATTTCGAAAGGTATCTTGTTCAAGAATCAACCAATGCAACCCCAATCAGAGATCATTTGTGTGGCAGGACAAAGCTCAATACTCAGCATAGATGTGCGCAATCAATCATTACATCCTCTTAGAAACCTGACACTGACAATAAAATTCTATCAGGATTATTTAAATGGCATTGAAAACTACAGTTTGGAAACACGAGTCGCCGTATCGGGTCCAAATAGGTAAAGCGAAATCATTATAATAATATAAAGTTTCTCCAAAGGCAAAACAATTTTTTTTTAAGTAGTTAACTGCCTTCATCGTATGCGTTTGCAGTGTTAAACCAAACTTTCCACCATCACCTAAAATAGAATTTTCACGTTCCACGAAATTGCAGAGAAAATCAAACTTTTTATAATCTTCTGCCTATAAAGCTATACACGAACTGATTTTCTGATATTTCTGATTAAATTTTATATGTTGTTCCATAAAACTAGATGACCCGAGTATTTTACTAAAAATATTTGATGCAATTGAGATCTTCAAGATCTACTTTTATTTCATAAACCTGTTTGTAGTAATGATATCATCCTTCCTTTCGTTCACTACTTATATAGGATCTATGGATTCAAGTGCTCATTTCTTTATTGTAAAAGCGAGATATGCTAATTATCGCTGTGTGCGAAAAATCCTCGCATTGCATTTATTTTTTATCGAATCATATTCGGAGACGGAATATATGATATATAGAATCGTTTTGTAATAATCAGAAATATCGAGACTACCTATAGTCATTCGTACTTAACGTGTAATGTTTTTAAAGCGAAATGTAGTCTTCCTTGGTTTACATTAATTATATATGGGAAAAAAAGCAGCAACACTCGCATCATTTCCCTTGTAACGCTCAGAAATAAAGAAGAATTTTGCAGTATATGGGGTTTTGCTTGCAGGAAATATAGTTCCTTTTCGAATCGCAGCTTTTCTTGACTTAGACCTTTGCAATGTTCAGCAGATTGGAAATGAATGTAGAAATGTGAATATTCTCAGAATTAAAATAATCCATAAACTTTGAAATGCATGTTGTTATGGCAAACTTGGGAAACAAGGAGGGCAGCATAATCTACTTGCATTAGTCGGAAGAAAAGCGTAACAACTTGATAAGGATCGAATTTTTCTTTAGTATTTCACGAATATGCTTGAACGAGCCAAAAAATGTAATAAGACGATCAGAAAACCCATCAGATCTCTAAATTATGGATACAGTTAAGATTGTTAATGAACTGATAATGTTCTTAGGCTCGTCGGAGACTCTATAAAGTATATAATAAATAGGGGAAAAGACACATTATTATTGTAATTGAAAATTTTTTCCTCATCTGTTATTACTCTTTTTAAAAAATGGCGCAATCGCTTGTTGTTGCAGCAGTGATTCGCTGCTATAAATTCTGTCCATTGCTCGAGCTTTTTCATTCATTATTTTATGGCAGCGATCTGATGAAGCGATTAATTTTTTTTTAAAAATTTAATAGACTTTTTTAACGATTGGTCGATTAGACTGCGTTGCATCTTTAACCTTGAATCTTTCAAAGCGGAAATGGAAAAAATGATAAAAGCATCTGCAAAACATTTCTCGCTATAAAACGGCATGATGAGATAAGTGCTACCAAAGTTACATAACTCTATTCTACCGATATCTAACGGAGGAAAAAAAGAAAGGCACGGAATCTTTCTTGATTCAAGATATTTTTGATTAGCGCCTGTCTACTGTTCGGAGTCAAACTTTATCCCAAATTTTTTTCCAATCACTATCGCTAGATTTGAGCTCATAAAAATCAATCTGTTCTTTCACATTTCCTGAAATTATAGTTACAAAATTGATAACCTTTACATGGAAGTGTTGATCTATTAAAATTAGTTAAGCCATTGCAAACTTGCTAGATATAAATAAGAAAAAGTCAGTTAATATAGTTTTCAATTTCACGATTGGTTGATCATACAAAAAAGCAATTTAAGCTATATACCGTATATATGATGCGATGTAAAACGATTAAATATCTTGGCTTCATCTTGCAATCACATTTCGCGCGCAAGCTACTCGAAGGTGTTAAAAGTCTTGACCAGACATTGATCTTGTTCTTTTTTTTTTTTTTCTATATCTTTCGTAGCATCTTCATTTCTCTTATGCAGTTAACTGATTGAAAGGAATAAAATAATTTATTTTAAAAAATTTGCCGTAAATCTTATGAAATTCCTTTTTAACAATTATATCTGTAATTTTCCATTCGCAGAGTTCATATACCAATTCTACAAAAGGATCAGAAAGTTCATCATGAATGTTCAGTTTTATTTTTTACACCAGGTCGCTTTAAGACTAGCATACAATGCCATGCAAAACCACAGCCAATTTACAATCAATCGTTGTCACGTTCATGTCCCGTGCCGCAACAAATGAGTTCCGACCTACAAGTCACACTCAATAATGTTAATATCGCGACACAAAGTTATCATGAGCAACAAGAACATATTTGGAAATTTATTCCACCCATTGAAGTCACAGTTGTGGATCATCAGTAGAAAAAAAAAAAGAAAAGGAAAACAAAAACACGAACGCATTAAGATAATTTTTTAACATTAACTTTGTATTATAGTTTGATATATTTTTGACTTAAATATAATTGTCTGATTAGTTACGTGGTGAGCTTTGTTTTTTTTTTTTTTTTTTTTAATTTATATTATTTTATTATCTTCCTATCATCTGTTCGCCTGTCTTTCTATCTCTTTTATGTTAATTTTTTTTTATTGGAAAGGAAATATATGCAATTCTAAACTATTTTTCTTCTTATATATATTTTTTTTTGTATACTTGTTAAATTCTTATACATATATATATATATATATATATATATATATATGTATATATATATGTATTTATTTATATACATTTATTGTTGTTGTAATATAAACTGAAAACAACGTATAGACAAAGTCTTTAAAACAATAAGCTATTGTATAACCAACTCCTATTTAAAAAAAAAAAAGAGAATAATTATATAAAATTTTTTTTTACAAAATGAAAAAGGCGGAAAAAAATTTAGCTTAAAAGCAATTGTTAATGAATGCATAAATAAAATGATACATATTAAAAAGTGAGAATCATGTCCTTTTCCATTCCAAAATATATATAATAATTACTTACTGTATAACGTATATATTATATATTATATATATAAATATGTGTGTATATATATATCTATATATACATATACAAATTAATTTTCATCATAAAATAGTAAAGTCGTTGCCGCAACGTCAGGACCTGTTTTTCTTTTATCGGAATAGGACCGCAACTAGTGTAATTTCAAGTTATTATACTATAATTAAAAATCGCTAGTAGTATAGAAGACACTCATCCTTTACAAATTTTGTGCATTCTTTTCGTATAGCAACATATTCTTTTTTTCGTCGATCTTTGTTGAGTTATGAAAAAAATGGGAAATTTTTTCCATATAAGGACGTTGTCAAAACAAAGCGTTCGGCCGTGGAGCGAAAAGTGCCAGCGTATTAAATGTTTAAAAAGATACTGCCTGTAGATTGGACAAAAAACATGCACATACACCAGACGAACAGCAACAATAATCGATCTCATTAGGAGTGCAAACAATTTCCCGTTGTTTTCTATCAACGATTAGTAATTTAATTTGAAAGAACGGCACATTGCCTTTTATTCAGAGTATCATTGACTACTTTTTGCTACCATGCTGGCAGCATTCGGATACCACTTTGGGAGGATATTTTCATCTTTTCGAATCGAATCGAATCGACCAACTTTGTGGTATGTTTATATGATGTGCAGACAGACCATGTGCAGTCGAGCGGAGCAAATGATAACCGGAGGTAAAACTTTCCATTCAGAAATTGTATTTCACTGATGCAGTTAAGATAATGAAAGCAGTTTGCAAACCGAAATAAAAGTCTATAACTTTAATGAGAATGGATCTTTTACAAGTTATCACTTCGTACAACATATAAACTTTTTTGTATATTAAAAATTTTCAAAAAAATCAATTTGCAAAGGAAATGCTAGAAAAAATGCTTGAAAAGGAAAACAACTACTTTTCAATTATGTTCATCAATGCATAAAATTAACAGAAGTTTATTGCATAGATTCAAGAAAGATATTAAATATCTATAATGCGGACAGAGAATTAATTTAACATAGTTTGAAAATAATTCAAAACTTGCTTATAAATTTTACTTTCAAGATTAGCAAAAAATACATCGTATTCACAGTTAAGCTCAATACATACCATTAATTCTAACGTATCTGCAGATGGCGCTTTGGTAATTTTAGGATTAATTTTAAGCGCCTCAAAAAGTTGCATAAGCTTATGTTGTTCGCATTCATAATTGTCTGCTAATATATTTTTAGCCGCTATGCGCAAATGTTTATGGAATTTTTTAAAGTAATTGTGGCGGTCGCAAAGCGATACACCTGGAATTTCACCTAGCGTGGACTCGGTAAATTCCCGATAAGTTTTAAATTTATGATAGCGTTCCGCTTCAATGTCCTCAATTTTATCATCTAACGACATTATTTGCATATCTCGTTCCACAGGTTTAGTGTTATGCTATTGAAAATATGAGTAATTTCATAAAAGGACTTTTATTGATCGATTTTTTTATAATGTCTATTTGAAGCAACTTACATCTTGGATCACAACTAACATGGCTAAAGCAGCCTTTTGGCGAGCATCTTTTTTCTTTTCAGACATGCCAAATCTTTTAATCGATGCTAAGGTACAAAGCGCAATAAATTCGGGAGCATCTGGTGTACCACCTTCTTGTACCATTTCAAATGTGGGCAATGGATGCTGGTGCTGAACACAATAATCCCTCAATACCGCAATCATATCTGTAGTTGGTATTTCCGTTTGTTCGACTTGCGGGATCTCATCAATGTCCGGGTGCCGTAAACGTAGTTTCTTAATTATATTAGAAGCAGCTAGATGCTTGGCATCCCTTTTCGAACGTCCGTTGCCATCCGCCTCAACTTCCATTACTGTAGCTCTGCAAATGAAAGAACCGCTCTCCGAATCAATCCATTCGTAAGTAGGAGCGGATATTTTATTTTTTGCACAATATTCCTGCAAAGCTGACACCGATGACTTCCCGACCATTAAAGGTGAAAGAAAAAGTGTCCACACAAGTAAAAAGAAAACTGCACAATTAATGTATGAAAATATTAAATAATGCTGTCAATAAATACGATTACTGTAATCGATTACGTTAAAGAATTGCCAACATTGAATTCCAAGCAAGCAGTAATTATATCAGCTGTCTTGCTAAACAATTTTCAAATGAGATAATTACTATTTCTCAGCTATGTGTGGATAAACAGAAACAGAAATCAAATTTGAGGATTTCTCTTTCAAACATCGGGCCTGATTACTGTGCAAATTTTGATTGCGTTATCCACTTATCAGCTTTTAGTTTTTTTCTTAATCCAGTTTTAACCCACTCACCGGCCGATCAAAAAGGTAAAATGTAAGTTACATTTAGGAGACAAAGGAAAAAACAGAGCTAAAATGGATAAGAATGCTATAATCAGTCAAGGCCGATCTTTATGTGCCCTACGCAATTCCGCTTAATTGATAATACACCAAAAATTGTACATTTGTACATTTGCGTGAATAACTTTCATGAAATCCCTTATATTGGAGGATACTTAAACGGCAATGAGGTTTAAATTTAGCAAATTTAATTTGCTTGTCAAATATTTTATTATTTTCCAATTAATTTAGTCATAACAAATCACAAATTAGGCTTTGACGCTATAGAAGGGTTTACTTTCATGAGAACCCTTCGATTTAAATAATCTATCTGACCCAAATTCCCTCTGCTTGATTTATTAAAGACAGATACTCATCATAAAATATTAAAAATCAAACCTATTTGGCATATAAAGGCTTATTTTTCATTAAAATCCTTATATATATTCCGATCTACAAAATAGGTGTACATGGTTAAATTTCTGTAAGGTTATTTTTTATGTCAAATTATTATTATGAGTGAATTTTTATCAAGAAGTATTGAAAAGTAGGCCTTTTTAGCAAATAAAGATTCAGTTTCCGTAGGAATGGTTATATGCCAAGGATTCCAAAAAATTGGTCCATCCAAGCTAGTGCTTTCACACCAATTTATAATACCGAAATACTATTACTCATCGATTTTGGTCGCGAAATTCTAAAAATTGCAATAATTTTTCTTATAAAAACTTATCACGAGAAGGCGATCCGAGCCATTTTCAATAGCGTTCGTGCTGCGGCTAACACATGTCAATATACCAAATTTCTTCAAAACACCTTCAAAATTGCGACCTGTAGATTGAATGCAACCATATATGGACAGACATCAATTGGCGAGACAAGCTTAGCTTAGTTTAGAATCATTTTCTAAATCGGTCGGTATAACAAAACATGGGTTCATCTCAAATCTAAGGGTTTTACAACAGCGCGCACAATTTCATATACCCGGTACCACAAGTGGTATGAGACGACAACTTTTCGATAACGACGTTGTATTATTTGATTGATAATTTTTATCTTCGCTAAACTTTCAATTGTGAAACAGGGATATAACCGGCATAATAAAAGTCAAGAACTCATTCAAAGCGGACGCAAATATAAAAAAATTGTAATAAATAGTTAATGTTGTGCAGGCAAAGCTAAACATTTAAAAATTGAAGCTGACGGTATGTAATTATAAAAAGTAGTGACTAACTACTAACTTTTTCAGTAATCATAAGATTAGTGGAGCCCAAATATTAATTCACAAAAAAAGGAGGAAAGGAAATAGGAGAACTCCTAAAGAATAAGTCAAATAATAGTCGAAGATTTCTCGCACTATGGAAAAAAAGAGAAAAATTTTCCAGGTAAGAGAATTTATAACCTAAAAATTTCAAAATTCCATTATTGACATAAATGAACCAACAAGGTGTTATTAAATGTACATCTCTAGATGTGAAATTCTTAGGGACACAATAGATTCAGATGGTCTCTTTGGCGTCTATTGCAACAAATACTTTTTTGCTCTGGACTCTGAAAAAAAGTGTCACTGGAAAGTTTGGATAGTAAATTTTTCTATAATTAATATGAGTGACAATACTACAAACCCTATTTCGAGTATATCTTTGTTTCGTCTTACCCACAATGTTTCCCCGAACACACGTACCATCTTTTGAAAGATCATTTAAATGAAAAAAGCAGAGGCCGAGAGTGCATACTGCCACGGTAGGTCGGTATAAATTCTCGAATATATCTCCCCCATTCAACTTAGTGAAGTAAATTTGGCATTCACCAAAGATAGCTGCCATTTTTCTGGGAAGTTTAGGTTTCGTGTTCACTTATTCGAACGTTGAAATGAATTTCTCGGTCTTCCATTACATCTCTAGTAAATGGCTGGTAGTAATAAAATTTGAAACCAGCTAATCGCGTATGGAAAATTAGCTTTCACATTCAAGCGGATGCTAACTTTTAGCTACGTGATTACATAAAAGCTATTATCTTATGAAGGATTAAAAGGTTTAATTTTGCATAGGTCAGTCGCTTCGTTCGGTTACCGAATTGGCTTAGGGTAAAAATTGACGATTACGAGGACAATCCAAATTGCTCGAGGATCCAACATCTGACTAGAACTTGCTTTATGTCTGGTATAAGACATTTTCTGACTGCATTTGTTTAAGATATCAGGTACTTGAGAATTTGCATGGCAAACCATTTTTTGGGGACGTGGTTCTGTAACCTATTAATTCTAATCGTCATTGTGTGGAATTACTCAATGATGGCTTAAAGAACTTAATAGTACGTCTGGGCAATACTGGATTTGGGATCGCTAGAGCTAGGTGCATGACTAGGAAACGAACTATAGACTGAATGGGCGGACATGCATACTCAAAAATGGACAGAGATTCCGCAAAGTATGCCTAGTAAAGTGACAATGAGCATGTTACGTAGGAGTGAGTACCTGACGTACAAGGGGCGAATGTTTGCTTTTTTAAGTCTTGTGTTACGAGGTATATTAAGCTTGCGCGGATGTATACAATACACAGGAGGTCTTAAGATAGACGCACTTTTTTTTATTGCCTATCGATTGAATAAATGATTCTAAGCTTGTCTGTCCGTCTCTTGTATTCCACTTCCATTTTTCAATTTCTGAGATATTTTGATAAAAGTAGAAAGTAGTAAAACAATTCAGATCAAAGAACTTTATCGGTCGTTCCCCATATAGCACGTTATTTTGAAAACTCGCTATATGAAAAATATTGTCATTTTCAGAATTTCGCCAAAAGGGTCATTTAATTCGAATTTGTCAACGCTCTGTCATATAAAGAGCTACGAAATCGGAATAGTAAAAAGGCCTCAGCTTCAATCTTTCTTTGTGTAAATTGCTTACTAATAATAATTTGACATAGTAATTAATTTTCAGTACGTTGGACCGAGTAGGTTTACTTTTTGGACCCCACTCAGTTTCTATGGACAACTTCAACACAGTTTGTAATGGGCAACTTTATGTCCACGTCTTGATATTTTATGAGAAAAAATGTCTCTTAAGAGGAATTTGATATAAAATCCAACTTATGTCATAGGTATAAAGTGAACGAATAAATAGCGGGAGTGTTAACAATATATTTAGTACTCAACTTCACTTTGTCATCGGGTAATGATCCACATGTAAAGTCAGCGCAGGCCAATAATAGCAAAAACTTTTTTTAACTAGCTCTCTTTTAAGGAAGAGAATAAATACTTGCATTGGAAAAATATCGCTGCGAAAAATGTCGCTTTTAGGAGGGAAAACATTCTTAATGAAGACTGCAGGGACTTTGATGAGTATGAATGTAATATGTGTTGAATATTCTTGCACCATTGCTACAAAGTTCACTATTTTCAGCGAACAGGTGTAAAGATCTTATGCGAACTGTTTCACACAAATACTGGTTTTCGCTAATTTGTACACAACTTTGTACACAAAATTCTTATATGAGAAAAGTGCATTTCTTTTTGTCTCTAGATTTCATAATCATACATATATTAATACAGAATAGTTTATTGATCATTTCAGGACGTCATGAATACGTTGCCGGATACACAATGTGACAAGAATACTAAAGCACCTAGATTTCCAAATGAGATATGGGCAAAAATTTTCAATAATTTATCGCATGGAGACTTACTGCAGGTCAATTTAGTCTGCAAAGCGTGGTACCAAGTGGCTTGCATGCCTCAATTGAAACGTAAATCGAAGTTGGTCATTACTAGGCACAACGTAACGGATGTTTGTAATTTTCTGGATTGTAAAGATTTGAAATATGAAAATGTACTTGTGCTGGATAAGCGCTGGGGCGAGACAAGTAACGTGGAATATGCGTATTTGTTAAAAATTTTTGATTCTTTAGCTTCCAATGTTGTTGACCTAACACTGTATCAACCAGAAACTCTCTTAGCGCTTAACAATGTTTTGCCAAACCTAAGGAAGCTGGATATTGAAAACATGTTATTCGACAATGACGTTTTGGTGGACTTCACTAAATTTCCTAATCTTAAATCAATAGTGATGCCTCAGATTTGTGATGATTATCTAATGCGTCAGTTGATTTTGAGTGTGGCGCAACAGCCTAGATTACGCTTAGAAAAATTAAGCCTTTTTCTCTCTGCCGACTGCTTGGATGTACTATCAATGTGTGCATCTTCATTACGTTGGCTTACGATTGGTACAAGCGGATGGGCACAAACAATTCCGACAGATCGAGCTCGATTGCAGGAATCTTTTACAAAATTTACTCAATTAGAGATGTTGGATATATATGAAGTTGAGAATATCAACGACGCAAGACTTATTTTAGAAACGCTGCCAAAGGAAAATTACCTTAAAACATTACGTTTAAACCTCAGCTACGATGAAAATTTATTGGAATTAATTGTACGAAAATGGCCAGGTTCCTTAGAGTGTTTAGAGTTAGGTTGCTGCAACTTAACACAAACCACTGTTAAACAGCAACTAAGCTTGATTAGCGGAAAATTGCGTCGTTTGCATTTATATGAAGATGAAATAGGTCCAGAGGAACTCCTTCATAGCATAGCACAAAAAAAGAATAAAATGTTAAATGAATTGAACATCCAAATCTTCTACCCGACCAACCCATTATTTTTCCTTGTGCTAGTTGAACATCTGCCCAATTTGACTAGTCTTAAATTAGGGGAATGTTTCTCAAATTTAACCGATGAAAATTTGGGTTGCATTTTTCGCTACCTCACACAATTGCGGATACTTTGCATAGGACCATGCTCCAGCAAGCTACCTATAACAATTCTTTCCTCAAAACCTAACATTGCTAATTTAAAGCGCCTTCAAGCGCTTCGTTCATGTTTCTGTCCCATTAAGGTACTTCAAGGTTTACATTTAAAATTTAAATTCAAAGAATTAAGCCACCTTGAGGTGCATTATTGTAAAAGAAGTGGCCAACCCTCTATTCCGATGCTTATGGATACTAGCCAGTACTTTCCTGTTCTTGAATATCTAAATATTAAAAATTTGAGAGTCGACAAGGACTATAGCCAAGAAATTCGTAAGAGTTTTCCGCGTTTTAAACGACATTTTAAACAATTCTTTTAAATAGTGGCATATCCAAGCATACACAAAACTTGAAAATGATTACAAAAAGGTGTTTAAATATTAAATATTTTATTAATAAACAATGTGCAAAAAACGTGTTGTTTTAATTGAACTCACATTCTCGAGCGCTTGCATGGTTGATGTAATCTGGAAAAGTGGCTGCTGAGAAAAACATTTTATATATAAGATAGGACATTGCGCTAGCAACATTTGCGCAGCAAAATTATTAAGTACCAGCTCAAGGCATCCGGTAAAAACAAATTTATTGAGGACGAGAGAGACATTTACTGAGTTTTGTACGACAAGTATGCGTAAGAATACACACTGTCAACATCTGTGTGCGCATTCAATAGATCTGTGCGTGAGTGCACGTCTGTCCAATCGGTCGAAGGACACCTCACAGCATCACCTAAACTGAGAACACCTCGGTTTTTTAAAGGCAATAAAAAATTTTTACTCATTACTCGTAAACTATAGGAAATAAATGTGCAAAAGTTTGAACATATATTATATGGGCGATGCTGTAGCATTTGTGCACAAAAATGGAAAAAATTGGCTACGCCTTTCCACTTTTATAGTGCATCAAAATGTAATTATTTTATCAATACGTTTATAATGCGCAGAAGCGATCTTCGAAAACCCCATAAAGTGTACAAATTCTTGGCCAGTTTCAAATCTTGAATGAACTTAAACATGCCTGCCTGTTCGTCTCTCCATAAATGAAGATACCTTTTTATAAAGACGAACACATGTTGTCGATTAGACATGCGTAAGTTCGTCTTTGGTTTACTGTGAGCACTGAGTACTGGTATTGGCCAAGAAAGCCAGCGAATGAAAATTGTTCAATGCTATGGTCCGCCATCACGGGTTGCGTGTTGCCGAAATGCGCAGAGAATGAGCATTTAAATGGAAATGGCTAATTACTAATACATATACCTGGACCTAGTTTTTGACGGAATGACGGAAAATATGACCACTAATTGAGTAAACCTTGTGTCCTTTCAACTCATACCTTTAAGCGAAAAATGAATAAAAACAATATTCTCGGGAAATTTTTCAGCGAGGACCTAGTATGGGCAAGGCTAACCGTTAAACATGACTTTGGAAAGAGTTTTTCAAAATATGGCTTTCTTGAAAAGTGATCTTAAAGGCTTCTGGATCCATTGATAGGCATCGAAGTACCTGCTTTTATGTCGTAGACTGGAGCGAACAAAACAAATCCCACAAACAAAACAATCCCGCATAAAACTCTATCGTGCATTAACCGTATAAACTGTATAAACAAATATTAATGTATTCGTATACTAGAAACAAATTATAAATATTTCTGTCTTTCGCTCCCGTTTTCCATCTCCATTCTGCTCTCCCCCTTTCACACGCTCTTGCATCAATAAGTATGTATTATACGTGATGAAGGAAGAAAATACTCTGTGTTTTCCAAAATGTTTTCCTTGCCAACATATTATGACATCACACTGCCGCTTCAACCATTTAAAAATGTGTAACAGTGTTCAACTATTACATAATCAGAATATATGACTAGATAAGCTAGAATATAATGGGATTCAGATGTCAGGTGAAGCAGAAAATGGCCTGATCTTGGCGTGTTGATCATTCAAGTTTCTCCACTAATTACTCTTTTTTTTTTTATTTTTAAGAAAGTTTCTGGGCTACAATTGGGTTTGACCATCGCGTAATCGATCAAACACGTCTATCCATCGCCGAACTGGCTGCTCCTAGTTAATGCTATGTGAACCTCGGCAACCAATGGAACACGAATAACCGAGTATTTATTGCATTATTTTAAGTTTCCCAACTGAGTTCGGAAAATAAAGTACTATGAGTATTGATTAGTGTAGCTATATAAATTATAAAAAAAGCCTTACGATATATTCGTATTCTTTATGAGGTATTGTCACTCAACTATAACTACTTCTCCCATATCCCATAGGAATTTTTCATAAGGAAATTTGCACTTGTCACTGGCTACGCACGCGACAAGCTCTTTTTTTGTGGTTATTGTCGGAAGAATCACTATTCAAAGAAATAATAAGCGATCGATTGCAAGGAAGATTAAGCAGAACGAGTAATATACGATGAACATAACGGGAAAAGCAGAACATTCCAGCTCGAAGCTGCTTTCTTTTTCTTGACGAGTATTGTAACATGGAGACGAAGGTTACCACGCTGAATGCCCACGACTTTTTTGCTTTTGGGATGTTGGACCGGTTTTTCCATTCAATTGCAACAGTTGCTGCTGTTGAAGTTTTGCAGTGATCCTTTCGTTTTTGGTCGCATATATATAAAATATAGTACGCCCGGCTTAATGAAGAGACTTCATTCTACATATACAATTATAGTAAAAATTAATTCGTTTAATGACGATACACAACCTAATGACCCTAAGAGAAACTGGTTTATAAAAATACAAAAGTTAGGTAAAAAAAAATCACTGAAAAAGCCGATGAAATTTTGCAATTTGCGGTAGAGCAAGACCGGCACGCAAGATGTCCGGAAATAGCGGAGACACTAGACATAAGCCACATGGCAGTTTGGAATCATTTAAAAAGAGCAGGCTACAAACAGAAGCTCGAAAACGCGGAAAACCCCGTAGACTTTTCAATATGATCTAATATTAATTAATGCTATTCGCAACATGTGAATATGAACTATCCCACCTTTATACCACGTAAGTAATAGAGATTTTCTGCAGCGACTCACTCAGGAAATATATCTCTTTGGTGCAAATTTTATATGATTAAGTTTTGCGAATCACTTTTCTGCATAAAAAATCAATTTATACATTTTGGTTCAGTTATCTGGCGTGGAGTCCAGACAATAAACCTACATCGTCCAAGTGCGGTAAGGTTGATTTGTATGTCAAATTATTATCAAGAACTAATAAAAATGAAGGGTCTTTACCAGGAACGTTTATAGGGCAAGGAATTCAAAAAGTTGCCTCCAACCAGTTAAAATTTTTGGTTGGACACTAGATGGACAGCAGAACGGACAAGCTTACATTTTGAAATCGATTCCGAAAATGATTCTGAATCGGTCGATTTATCTTAAGTTCAGCTGGATGTTGTACACATTTGCACAAACCTTCAGTATAAGTATTGTCCATAGCCTACGGAAACTTTGTATTTTCACAAAGTGTTTTAACCTTAGAAAAAAAATATTATTATATTTTGAAGTTTTTTCATATATAAACACTTTTTTAGTTAATTCTTTAGTTAATAAATAGCATTTTTTCGAAAAGTTAATCTTATAAATATTTATTTTTAATTATTTTATTAAATTTTTATTAAATATTTAGCTCAGCAGAAGGGCGAAATAGAGTCGGATTGATCTTAGCATTGATCTTGCAATAGATGAAATTGTGTAGGGTATTTAATGTAATCGACTTTGTCCCAGTGTAAGTATGTGACTGAAAAATTTCTTTCTATCAAATTTTCAATTCTTTATTGTTTTCTTATTTTGCTTTGCATTGAGAGTTCCTTTCAAGAATTACATGGACATGCGTTTTCTATTTAAACATGAAAATATGTGGAGGAATTGTTTTTTAAGAAAATTCAAAATATGGGACAATGTATCGGTACGTACGAAAGAAGATTTTGTGTAATTATTTTTTCAAAATTTCATTTAGTTAAGGCAATTCGCTGAGAAATCGGCCGAGTATAAGCCGCTAAGAGATCAAGATCGAATATTTACAAATCTTTATGGACGTCATGATTGGCGCTTAAATAGCGCAATGTGTCGAGGTGATTGGTATAAAATAAAAGAAATTATTAAAAAAGGACGCGAATGGATTTTAGATGAAATGAAAAAATCGGAGGCAGGAGATCGCGGAAAACATAGCTTTTCTGTTTTTAAAAAATTGCAAAACATGAAAAATAAACTACCTCCGACATATCTTGTGGTTAATGCTGCAGAAGGAGAGCCGGGTACTTGCAAAGATCGTGAAATTATGCGGCATGAACCGCATAAAATTATTGAAGGTGCTTTAATACTGAGCTATATAATTAGGGCTCGGGTAGCAATTTTGTATATACGAGGTCAATACTATAACGAAGCATGCACAATGCAGATGGCTATTAACGAAGCCTGTGCAGCCGGTTTACTAGGAAAAGGTATCGCTGGATCTTGTTTTAATTTTAACATGGTTATACAAAGGGGTGGAGGAAGATACGTTGTCGGAGAGGAAACAGCGCTTATAAGGTGTTTACAAGGTCAAGAAGGTCTACCACATAGTAAGCCGCCATATCCAGCTGACGATGGTCTTTATGAAAGGCCCACTTTGGTGTTTAACGCCACAACCGTAGCGAGTATACCCACCATCATTCGCAGAGGTGGTGATTGGTATTCTTCGTTAGGTGAAGATGGTGATATAAGGGGATCTAGAGTATTCTGTATTTCTGGTCACGTTAAACGGCCTTGTGTTGTTGAAGAATTAAATGCAGTGCCATTGCGTTATCTTATTAACCGGCACGCAGGTGGCGTCATAGGAGGTTGGAATAATCTCTTAGCAGTTATACCTGGCGGTGCGTCTACCTCACTTGTACCGGGAAGGCTCTGCAATAATTTAAATTTAGATGCAGAGTCACTCAGGAAGGTAAATTCTGGGCAAGGTACCGGTGCCGTAATTGTCATCAAGAAGGGAACAAATGTTTTGAAAGCTATGTTACCTATTATGAAATTCTTTCGAAAGGAATCATGTCTACAGTGCCCTCAGTGCCGTAATGCATCTCATTGGTATGAAGAATACTTGACAAAATTTATTGAAGGTAACGCACATCCGGCGGATATTGATTTTATGTGGGAAATTATGCAATACTCTGTCGGGAAAACAATTTGTTATTATACAACTGCCAATGCCGCGGCTATGGAGGGAATAATTAGACATTTTAGAAGCATCATAAGGAAAAAAATGAACCAAGCACGTTTTGAAATGTACCGCAAATGTTAATATTACAATAATTTCCTATTTATTTCAAAAAAAAAACCAAACTTTTTGAAGTACTTCTAAATATTGTTCCCAAGTTCTGATTTCTTGGCTCTTGAATTTTCAATATATTGATAATTGAAATATTCATAAACTTTAATGTGTATATTTTCTAATTTTGTTAAAATCATGTCACTCATCATCATCGTCATAACATTATGATTCTAAATTTGTTATAATGACTGCAATGCGTCCAAATTTAGGGAGTAGTAGTAGTAGTCTTCAGGAATTAGTGGAAACAATAACATCGCTCAGACATTGACTAATTGAATGCAGTTATTGATATTGATATTCGATTTATATATGAATTGAATTTGCGCGGTTTTGAAAAATATTTCATAAATTCTCGAAATTTGTAAGCATCCCATAAGGGCGTATAGATCTGGTTCAAGGATACAATCCGATTCTTCAAGATTGCAAAGGCAATCTTTGTTGTCGGTAGTTAAGACGGTAGTTCAGAAACAAGCGTATTATGAGGACATAAGGACATAAAAGTATATCTGTTAATGTTGCGTTTAAAACTTCGCATGTTTATATATTTTTATCCAAATTGTAAATGACCTATCAGCAGCCTAAACGCAATTGCGACGTCAATTACTATTTTAAGATAAATGTCGAAAACACTGATGATGGGTGAAATGTGTCTGTGCTTAGTACTTGTATTGATATTTCCGACCGAAATAACAAGTTGGCTTTTCATATATTCTGGACTATCAATCCAGATCAATTAGTAGCAACACTGGGCAGCATAGCTGAAGCAGCTGGCAAAGACCGGAAAGCAAACACCAGCAGAGCCAATTGCGATCGAGTTTTAACACCTAACGAAGAGGCAGGAGGTATTTGATTGAAAATTTTGTCAAGCAAATCTTTCCATTTTGTTATATCGCCATAACAATGAAATTAAACAGACAATATATCATCGATGGGAACATTTGTTCATCAGAAGTAACGAAATATGCTGAAGACATTAAACATTTCGGTTAAGTGTTGCTAATGCTTCTTCAATAAGTTTTGAAATACGAGGCGAAACGAGATGTTATTCTGGTAATTCAACCTATAATAGCTTTTCGTAATTGGCAGCCATTTTCCCTTTAATGTTCGCATCAACTGCAACTGTTGTTCATAGCGTTTGCAAGTAATGTGATTTCACGAGATAAGGGCGCCATAGATATTCAACCTTATTCTCGATGTTACTGCTTCTTCTAATCTGCGAATATTTGCATTTTGGATGCGGTAAGGCGTTTATCGTTCATCGACTGTTTCGAAAGGAGAACAACGTTCCCTACTATCTTTTTACAGTGGTGGTAATACTCAGTTTGTTTTTTCCCATAAGGTACGTAAGACCGAAAAGGAAGGTTCAGAGACCCCATATTCTCGATCAGCGCGAAATTCTGAGTGAATTTAGCCACGTCTGTCCGTCTGTGTGTGTTGTTGGCACTCTCAAATTTGGATGAAACATTACAAGTTTCTGTACGTAGGTTGGTACGGAAAATGGGCCAAATGGGTGATAGCAGAAGCGGGCGTAACCTGAACGCATCTCGGTGTTTTTTAACAAAAATTTTTGCAATTTTGTACGTTACTCGGAAATTATTAAATTTTCCACTTTGCGAAACACTCTACTCTTTACAACGGAAAAAATCCGCCATACCCACACAAAGTGAAAAGCGATTCAATTGCCTTTTTTTACTTTTTTGAGGTTTTATGCTTATTTATCATAAGCCAAACAAGACAGAACGTTTACGACTATTTAGCTCACTCCTTAAATGAAGATATATTATCTGTCTAAAAAAAGGACTCATTTTAAAATGAATATAATGCCAGCGATATGGGTATCAAATAAAAGAACTTGGAGAGTAGAATACGAAAAACATAGTTGAGAGATTCGTTCACCGTCGAATATAACTTTCTTACTTGTTTTTTTATTCATTATCACATTTATTCCAAGCTCTTGTGAACTACGTTGTATGCGCCTTTTAGCAGATTAACTTTGTAACGGGGCAATTTATAGCTGAGGTTTCGCTCAGGGCTGCCTAGTCCTTTATTCGGTAAACTAACGGAACTTTCGCTTTTTTTTGTTTTCTCAAATATATATTGGCGGAATTCAAGAAGGGTGCAAAATGGCTTTATTTACAAAGTTATATCGTAAGGAAAACATATATTTAGTGTGCAAGCACGTTTTTTTTTTACTGAGGAAATATGACCCGCGTGTGACGAAAATGAAACTGTTACGTATATGATCTGTTATTTATTTTAGTGATTCAGCAGACAGTCTACCAGGTCCCTAAAGGTGTAGGGTTTCTATGGTGTTCTTTCGCACAGGGAGCGCATAAGGTAACGATGCAGGAGCACGCCTGTTACAGTAAGGACCCCGTTCCGAAATTAACGGACTACTACGTTCTACAAGACTGGGTATTCTTTCGGACTAAGAGACTATAAAGTAATGATGCAAGAGCACACTGCTATTTCAAGGATTCCATTCCGGACGGACAATACCTAACTGCTAACCGCCGGTTAGCTACAGGGCCAGTGTATATCGGGTAGTTGTGCAAGGACATCTTATTAAGCTACGGATCCTGTTCCGGATAGACAATACCTGACTGCGAAACACTGGTTAGCGGCAGGGCCAAGAAACTATAATATAATAATGCAAGAGCACACTGTTATGTTAAGGATATCCCTCTTCCCGACGTAGAGGACGACAAACTACTGCTACTTAAGAGGTTCTTGACTTATCTGTTAGTTTGACTGCTGGTGAACAACTAAAAGAAAGATCGTTGTTTACGCGCTGCTTTTATAGCTGTTGGCTGCCACACCAATGCATTGGTATCTAGAGCTTTCACCACAAGGTGTGTTTACTTACTCTATCACTTACATGCTATTGTTTACTTCAGAGAGTAACTTGCAGAAAGCTATATTAATACTTACATAAAGCTGCAAAACGAGGTCATCCAGCGTTGCATTACAATTTTGAGTGAAGATAACAAGTCTAGGGGTTTAAATGTAAGAACTTAGAGTTTAACGAGCTTAACTAGAGTTACATGTAGGTTAGTTAATTTTTATTTACATATAAATCGCAACTCTTTAAACGTTCGGAGCGGGTAAGGAAGTCTGCTTCCGTACAACTTCGGAAATAGTACTTTCATATGAAAAGTAACGCTTGTAGACAAAACAACGTGGTCCCTTAGAAAAGATAATAAGTACTTTGTTTTTATATCCGATAATTTTGCTCAATCAAAAATTCCACTTTCGGAAAGCGTATAGATAGAACGTTAATTCTTGTCCTTAAATTTTCGAAATAAAAACAGTTTATGTGTGAAACTGGCATCTCTATGATATCTTAATGAAGGCTCCTTCCGTTCAGCAATTTTCAAACTAACCTTTCGTTTCACTTTCAAAATATCAATATAAAGTATAATAGGTGACATTACCTTTATGAAATCCCTTTGTCTTCAGCCAAACCTTTGGTGGTTCTTCTCCTCTCAAGAAGTATAATTTCTTAGTTTATCTTTTTTCAAATTTCCATTGGTGGGAGAGGCTTACCTAAGCTTGCCTCCATCATTCATAAGCTCATCGTTGTCTTTTACGTCTGTTTGTCTATAGTGTTTTTGTAGGGCGGATGAGGCAATTGTTTGTGCGCCTTCCTGTGCAACAATCACGACGAGAAGCAAGCCTTTACATAGTCAAGGAATCAAAATTGGTCCATGATAGTAATTCACCATTACAATAGCTATGCCGAATTTTGACTACCTTGGTCAATTTTTTGTCGTTCAGGACATAAAAGGGTTCTTCTGAAGCCTTTAAACAGGTATACAGATATAGTATTTAATTTGTAATGCTTTGTGATGGAAAGCGATCCGCACTAGGAATTTCATATAAAAACTAACCGCACCAAATTTAGACTACGTAAGTCTACTTTTTGTACCACACTCTACATTTGAAGGATCTTCTGAAAATTAAGTCTTCACATGACGACAACGTTCAAGCCACATTGTGGCAGAAGGACATAAAGAATAATACGATGTTTGGCAAGAAAACATAATTTGGAGCATTTTAGATCGCGTCAATTCATGTTTTGGTCTCATTCCCATACAAGTCGTCTTTGGAAGAAAAGAAGGTCTTTACATGGAAAGAAGATAAATGAAGGAATGCTTTAAGGTAAACAGTGTATAGTTTTTTAATGGACAATCTAACCCCAGTCATAATTTTTTTTGCTTTTCTTACTTAGTTTGGTGGCAGCATCCTATCTATCTCTGAAATACACGTCACTCTGATTGGCCAATCATTATAGTTAGATTTAAGCAAAAGCTTTTATTCATTTCTGGCGAATATTATTAATACTATATCTGTTCATATACTGTGGGCATGTCGGTGAGCGATTTTCATATCCATTTCAATTTAATTTTTAAAAAACTTCGAAATTTACCGTTAACATTAAAATCATAGCTTAAAACTTGCCGCACTTCCGATTCCAAAACTTTTACTTTAGTGAAAGCCTTGAAATCTTTTCATATATATATATCCATTTTACTATCTGCTTTGTTTGTATTTATTTACTTTTTTGTTTTTTATTAACTCATACATATTAATGTACATTTGTTTTTTGAATTGCTTAATAGGTAATACAAGATTTTAATATTAAACATAACAAAAGAAAAAAAAAAAAAAAAACATTACGTGTACTTAATGATAAGTTCATTTTACATCCTATACTTATCGTAACTTTATTTAAAAGGTGTACCTCGGTGATATTAGCTAAAGAATTTTAAGTTTGACTTGCACTCTATACGCTTTAATCGTATTAGTCAACCAAAGAGCACGGTTTTAATATATTAATTTAAGACTATCGAAGTTGATGTCTCTCTATATCAAATTTCATCATCTAGCAGAATAATGCGATCTCATATCATTTGTAATTTTTATAAGGGATCAGAGTTTCGGAGAAAAAGTTAATAGTTAGCTCGGCTATGCCAAGATGTTTTACCCTTTCGCAAAATGGCAGTGTTTTCCCCAATACATTAACAAAACTTGATGGCTGAGGACTCTGCTAAGGAAAGCGTGTTGCGAGAAAAACAAAGTGAAAGTAGTATAAGGAATCTTTAGCAAGTTTGCTATGCTAAGAATAAAAATTTACGAATCAAAAAACCCAATGTGCCTTGTCCTTCTGGAAAATGGCAGTGTTTTTCTCAATACATTAACAAAACTTGACGGTTGAGGACTCTGTCTGAGTGTTGCGAGAAAAACGAAGTGAAAGTAATATAAGGAATCTTTAGCAAGCTTGCTATGCTAAGAATAAAAATTTACGAATCAAAAAAACCCAATGTGCCTTATCCTTCTGGAAAATGGCAGTGTTTTTCTCAAAGGAGAACTTGATAGCTTAGGACTTGGCTTTGAAAAGCAATGATTAGCAATGGAATGGATGAACAACGATGTGAGAAAGAAGACGTTCACCTGTTTTCATGAGAACCTATAACAAAAGATGAAACTCTTCAATTTTCTTTCTTTCAGACCTATAAGTTAACAAATTTGTTTATATTTTAAAAAAATAAGATCCGTATGTGTTATTTTTTTAAAAACTTAGAGGTTTTCGGAAGGACAGACGATATATTTTTCATCAATAAATATTCTCCGCCGTTGACTTTGGGATCCTTTGATGACTCCGTAACTGCTTTTAAGAGAAAACTGATCTCATTTCTGAACATCTGAATTCGCCTGAAAACGTGTGTTGACGATTACGGTTGTTAGTGGTAGGACAAGGTGATCAATTGAATAGTTTTTAGTTCCTTCTACGTACAAGATTAATACTAATGTAATTATGTAAAAAAAAAGAAGCCCTTTTCTTGATAGCGATGGTTTTCTCTCTACTCTGATGAGTAGTTGCCGAAAGGAAGGAAAAGTAGAAAGTGCAATGTGCTTATGTTCTTCGGTAAATGTTAATTCTCGAATTTGTATACATTTCAAAACAATTCGAAAGAATACGACCCTTTTGTCTTACAGGGTCTTCAAGGAAGGTCTTAGAGCTCTTATAAATGTTGAAAAGAAAAAAATGATGCAGTCTGCAAAGCTTCATTCCATCATTAGGGAGAAAGAGAGAGACAGAGAGAGAGTTTGCACTCTTAGCTGTATGGCGCCCTGAAGTTAAGAAGATTATGGGATTCAAAAAGGATCGTTAAACTGGGGGGTTGACGGCCTGGGCGAGTATAATACAGTAGGTAGCATACAACGGTGTACCAGATGGCATAAGCAATGTAATGAGTGAATGTCACATAACATGCTGCAGAAATTTATTCGTATTTCAAAAGACGTGTCATCGTCCAGGTAACGACCTTTAGTCCACAAGCGAGAAGTTGGTTGGCTTTACTAGTTACTTGCATGCTATGAAATGTGTTAAAAGGAAAAACCAAGTATCGAACAGTGTAACACACGTAACATTCACTGATAAATTAAGACTGAATTCACTTTATCGCGGTTCCTTTGGTCGACTAATTCTTAGATCGTTTTTTTCAAAGTGTACATTGTTTAAATGTGTAGCTCCGGGTGTAAATATACAAATTTATATCAAGTAATATAAATACATATGACTTTTACATGCAAGGACATGCAATGCATTGAATGCTCTTTAGTTTTTTTTTTTAATTTTTTTTTCTTTTTTTTTTATACAAATCCACCTGTAATTGTATGAATTAATCTATAAGTAATCGCTTATAATTATTAACGAAAACACATTAGAAAACAATAATTAGTTCTAATCTTTTGTTTTTTTTTTTTCCTTTATTTCATTTTTGTTTTTGTTTTTCTGTGATAGTCACATAGAAGTTTATATAATTTGTACAATTTAAGGCAATTTATTTTATATGTGTGAGTGTAATGTAAAATGGATGCAGTAACTAAAAACTATTGTAGTTAGCACTTATTTCGTGTACATGTATATGTTACAGAACAACAATAACAACAATAATAGATTTGTTATAACACAATTTACACACCAAGGATAACAATGCTAAGCTTCGTAATATAATTATTCATAAAAAATTAATTTATAATTTTCTCTTTATTTTTTTCGCTTTTATTGTATTTCTTTATAATTAATAATGCACATAAAATATGTATTTAAAAAATATTTTGATTTCAAAATTGATTGAATTAAGGTACATTTTTTTTGTTTTTTTTTTTTTTTTTTACTTGAATGAACTTAATTTTGTGTGTACAAAAGAAAAAAAAAAATGACAACTGATTTTAATATTTTTAACAAACTATGTGCACATCTATGTAATTGCTATGAATAAAAATGCGATGAAAAATATTTGCACTTGAATGTGATTTTAAATCTAAAATAAAATCCCTTCAGTTTCCTTTGTTTACTATATTAATATGCATGTGAAAATTATCATTACAAACTAATACACAAATTACAATGAATGAAATAATGTTCGCAGCAGCTTTATATTTTATAGATATTTTAGTTTTGTACATATATTTTTTTATTTTTAATGATTTGCTTCTTGAGGACTTTATATTTATGCATTTTTTTTTGTAAGTGAATTAATTTCTTTCGTTTCATAATTTTAAAGGAATTCATTTCAAAATGTAGACATTAAAAGTTAGGCCTGAGGGTTGTTTGAAATATCGTCAACATATTTTCAGGCGATTTTCTAAATGTGTTTTTATCACCTTTAGGTTTGCTTATTAGTACCTTTTGCAATTTATCGAGCAATAAGTAGTAAAAACTGTAATTAGTAGGTTCCGGCGCACTAGTAAATACCCTACACCACTCTGTAGTTATTTATATAATGACTTTTCAATATGAGGCGTTGTATAGGATGTGGTCAAAAAAGTAATCCGATCCGAACTTTAAGCTAAAACAGTGTACAGAGTACAAAGTTTCATCAAAATAACTTGAAAACTGCGGCCTGTAGATTGAACACAAGAAAACAAAACAAACACAGGGACACTCAAGCTTAAATCAATTTAGAAAGTGATTCTGGCTTGTTCGGCGTAACAAAAGATGGATCTACCTGAAGCCCTTTTGGGTATCCTCACAAGCTTAATAACCTTATATCACAACTGATGTATGCTATGCTTGGGAATCGGTCGTAAAAGTAATCCGATTCAAACTATTTTCAATAGCATTCATCGCGCGAAATTGCGGCCGGTAGATTGAACACAAGAAAATATCGCCGACAGACGGACAGAAAAGCCTAGATCAATTCAGATAGTGATTCTAAATCGATCGATATAATAAAAGGCGGATATATATTAAGTTCTTCTGAATTTTGCAGCTTAATAGACTCTTGTATCATAAGTGGTGTAGGGTAGAAAAAATAAGAAAAATGGACAATGGAGTACTTCATTCGATCAAGAATGTGTTTATGTTTAGGATATAGTTTTTTCCATTATTATTAAAGATGGTTTCGAAGAAATATGTTCCATCCGACCGAACAAATCGAAAATAATTTATCATTACGAAGTTAAGAGCAAAGACCATAGAAAAATTTGAATATCAAGAATTGTAGAAAAATCCATTTCAATATTTTAAAGAAGGTATAAGAGAAAAGGTATTAAGCTGAAAGATCAATAATTGAAGACATCTCATGCGTGTAGGGAGTGAAATCAGTTGCAGTATCGAATTGAAGCCAAGAATTATATGATGTGCTGTTCTAAAAGCTTTGAAAGGAGAAATTTCGCATAGTCTTATAACTAATTACATCATACACAAGTCGTGCTTCCTTCCTTTAACTCTAGATGCGGAAGTCCGTAAGAAAAAAATGTTGAGAGCCCATGTCATTCAAAGCAGTAAGGTACTTCGCAGTCTACTATAACCTACTAAAGAAGCCTAATAATAAAATTCAATAGCGACGTCGAAATTGGACAAAGACAGCAAGCAAGTGGTCCACGATATACCAAAAGGCAGTGATTTTCTGGTACAAAATGCTCTACCAAACTTTATTTGATCAGTTAAGAAATGAGATAAATGTTTGAATGTGACGGCACTTCATCAATCATTACTTACTTCACAAAATCTTCAATAATTTTCTAAATTTCAAAAATTACTTCAATTCCTTAGATAACTTTAGAAAAGTTATCCTTCTTTCGCGGTGGAATGAATTTTTTACCCCAACACTGTGGATAAGGGTAACTAACCAATGAAAATATCTTGAATAAAACCTTTCGTTAGGTTTTTAAGAGCTAACTGCAGCTTCCGCAGAGAAAATGAAAAAACGAAAGAAATTAATTCATTTGCTTAACTGCTTTACTGTACTTTTCTTTTTTTATGAAGTTTTGCTTTAAAAGCTGCTACAAAATTTTTTATTACTAATGTACATATATATTTAGCTTTACATTTTTACAATAAAAACAATAATTGATCGGTAAACATATGTAATGTTTGTCACTTCGAAAATCCTATCGATTAATTGAACCTGTCAAGTTTGCGTTTTATATGGCTCCTGTTCTACGCAATGCTTTCGAAAGCAAAAGAATGTCGATATGAAGATTGGCAGCATACTTGGAATACCTACCATTTCAACCCGTTGCGCAGCAAACAAAAGTGTGCCTCAAAATATACAAAGCACTGATGATAACCATTTACTAAGCTAACTTAAAGACCATCACATGAATTTGATTAAAGGCGAAGCAAATTTATTACATCAAAATATATTTTACTAACCCAGGACTCTTCATTCTGGAAAAATCAGGAAAAACAAAAAAAAAAACATAGAGAATGCTAACCGAAGTATCATCATTCACTACAACCATCATTAGTGTCAATGGCAGATCTCTTGCCCTAAAGGATAAAGCTCTTAGACATCCGCATCTAAATGTGGGCGAATTAATGGCTTTAGCTACTGCTGATAGCTCCCATTGGGCTAACACTGAAGAGTTCTTACTGTACTCTTTTGCCGTAAGTGAATTTCGTCCCGATATGTTCTAATTCTGGCCTACGCTGGTATTACTAGATGGCCAGACAAATATTATTAGAAGCTCGATATGAATATTTGAATGCTTTGATAAGGTATTGGCCGGCATAGCTTAACCTACATTTGATTGAGATTAAGAAAAGCAGTTAGATTAAGAACTATTCGCTTTAATAGAATGGGACGGAAAAAAATGCTTAACAGTTATCTTTTTCCCTACGCTAACTTGTATGCAGTTAATATTTCCTTTAGCAAATGCATCAAAATTGACCTTGAAGTTGGCTTCCAAATTTTGTATTAGCGACCGTTCACTAAAGATATTTCAGATTGACTTAACATACTGTACTGCTCGTCTCATAATATTCTCCAAATCTAATACCCGCATGAGTATTATCTATTGATAAATCTTAAAAGATCTTAAGAAGAAGAAGAAGAAGAATATTAAAAGTTAGATTTGATTTGAATTCATTTGTAGAAAGTTGAGTGTATTTTGAGGATCTTAAAAAGTCTTCCGGTAAAAAAGTTGCAAAAAAAAAAAAGTAAAAAATATTTTTCCCTTGCTTAGGTTGGAAACTATTCGAACAACCTTGGTATGTGGGAATGTTTCAAAATTCTTTTCTAAAATCATTTTCTTCTTCTTCTTCCGTAAAACAACCATCTTTGGCTAATAGGATCCATAGAATTATAAACTTCTTGATTGCTTTAAAATGTAAGACTCGTCTTCAGAAGCTTACTTGCTGGTTCAAAATAATTGAAAGAAACATGAATCTTGATTTTACGCTGAGAGTCATGGTAACAGGGCTTTCGCATCAAAATTAATTATATTACAAAATAATTAAATAAACAACAGTTACAGATTAAAACGCAAACTCTGTCCGCATTAGTGCAACAATCTTTTTAACAAGCAACTGTGTTGCTAAAAAAAAATTGTCTAATGAGAGTTAAATTAAAAAAAAAAAATAAATAAATAAATAAATATATATATATGTATATATATATATATATATATATATATATATATAGTTTACAAATATCGACAGCGAACTCGATTTTTATAACTGAGTTGAAGTGATTTTTCTTTTTCCTTAAAACATAGATTCGTTTTCATTTAATTTAAAGTTTCTTACCTTTTCTGAAATTTGAGAGGCCTATGACTAGGTCTAGACCACAAATTCTAGTAACTAATTTTTTTACGTAACTTCATAGATAAACGCTGTT
Source organism: Glossina pallidipes (assembly GCA_000688715.1). Classification (NCBI taxonomy): domain Eukaryota; kingdom Metazoa; phylum Arthropoda; class Insecta; order Diptera; family Glossinidae; genus Glossina; species Glossina pallidipes. Next base: position 1,294,771 of record KK499808.1, read on the forward strand.
GCTGCGTTGAATTTGTAGAATTTTCACGTTCCGTTGTGTTTGAATATTTCGACGATCGTGTTAAATGCAAACCTTGATTGGTGGGCGTGGGTATACCAGATGTAGAAGCTGATGATGTCGAAGAGGCCGTTGTTGATACTGATTCTAAATGATTTGTTGCTGTTGTCGTTGTTGTTGTTGTTGTCGCCGTGTTACGATATCGTGAACGAAAGCTACCCTGACCGCTGCCACCGATAGTTGAACTATTGGTATTATTATTGATGTTATTGTTATCGGTATTAGCTTTGGTATTATCGGGATTTATGGTATTGTTATTGACACCACCACCGCTGTTGTTGTTGTTGTTGTTATTATTATTATTATTATTATTATTGTTCGTTTTTCTTAACAACTTATTATTATATTCATCGCATTTATCTTTTTCGATGCGTGTGCTGCTCAACGAACGTTTGTTGCGTTTCATGGCAACTGGGGAACGGAAGTGGGAGCTACTGCAGGGTATACCGCTTATACCTGTTGCTGTTGATGTTCGCTGCGAGATGCGACTAAGACGATTTGTATCTAAATGACGGGTCGTTAAAAGGGGCGGCGGCGTTGAGAAAGTTGGCGTCGAAGGGCATGGTGAAAATGTCGATGTGTATGAAAGTGAAGAAGAACACAGTGTAGTTGTAGTTGTTGTTTCTAATAAATCATTATTATTATCTGTGTTTAAATTATTATTCGAGAGGGATTTTAAAGTGTCGGCTTCGGAGGAGGAATTCGAATGATTAGACGACTTTTTTTCTGTTATAGAATTTTTTAAATCGCGATACTCTCTTAATTTTGTTTTAGAACTACTACTACAATTACTGCTATTGCTATGGCTATTGTTGCCATCGGCGACGTTATTGTTGTTGTTGTTGTTGATGTTTACCGCATTTATAACGCTTTGAGTAGATGTAGCGGGCAATTTGTTTGAATTTAAATCGAAATTAGCAGAAGAGGATCGTGCTGTCAGATTGTTACCACCACCAGTATCACCGCCACCGTCACCATTACTACGATCCATAGTGCGCATTGCTGTTGGCAGAGCAGAAACATCACGATAATATCTAGCTGTGGTTATCGTGCAAGGAGGAGCAGCGGCAGCTGCTGTTCCTCCATCTGTTGTATACCGATGAAGATAACGTATACGTGACCGTCCTCTTAAAGTCATATGATGATGTGACATCGGTGCTCCCGCCAAAGCTGCTAATCGATTTGAACTACGTGACGGCGGTATGGTGGCTGCTGAGCCAACTACACCGCCCACGGTAGAATTCAAATCGATTAAAGCAGCCGTTGCTCGCACCATCGGTATTTTACTTTCATTGGTTGAGGAACTTATCAAAGTATTATTATACGTTTTAATCTGTTTATTAATGCTACTCAGTGTAGGAGCAGTTACATCGTGCGTTGTCATTGCCGGCGTTGTCGTTTTGCAAACCATTGTCTCGTTTAAGTTCGATCTAATGTTGCTGTTGTCATCATTATTATTATTATTATTATTATTATTATTATTATTATTATTATTATTATTGTTAATGGTGTTCGTCGCGGCAGTGACATTAGTCGTATCGGTTTGCTGTTGATGTTGAGCTTCTGCTTTGCGCAAATGCATTAAACCAATTCTTTTGATTTCATTTATTATATATAATGTTTTGTTGTGCCGTGTCGTTGTTGTTGTTGTAGTTTTATATATATATATTTTTTTTACATATATACATTATATGGTTAGTATTTTAATTATGGATTTAAATATTTATTGAAGTTCAAGCATTCAAGACACACACCACCGTAGGTAGAAATATAACAAAAAAGGAGATATGAAGAAAATATATAAAAAAGAAGAAAGAAAAGAAAGAGAAAGCAAAATATTACATAATTAATCTTCCATTTCCATAACTCGACGTTTTTACATATGTATGTATGTATGTACATGCTTGCTCATATTAATTTAAACAAAATTTTGCTTTAACCTCATGGCCCATGTTTAGCATTCGGGTAACTAGTTTACAAAAAAATTTTACCGTAGGTTTTCTTCTTTTGTTTCTTTGAGGGATAGAAAAAAGAGCATTTCGGTGCTCTGTTTACTGTTCACTGTTTCTAACAAATTCTTACTAAGAGATCTGAAAAGTATATCGCATCAAGACTGGCGGATTTTTTTTTTAATGCATTATCGAATTTCTGCCATTTATTGGTTTGTTCGGAAAGGTGTTTCGCTTTTTCTCCCCAACATTGATCTTAATTGCATTTTTTCGATTAAGAGCACGAGGTTAAAAAACGGACGCAATGTATCCACACATACATCTGCAATGTAGAAAAAACTAAAACGATCTCGAACAACATTGACAACAACACCCAAGTACTCGTCAGAACCATCTGCATATTCGATGCAAAAATGGTTCCTCTGCCTTCTTCCTGGTACATCCACCTTTAAAATGGAAAAATTTTAATTTCAACTTATTTCCCATTTATTTTAACGCACATTAGTATCTCCTTTACCCGATTACAATTATATTAGAAGTGAATGTTTTCACATTTTCGATCCCATGAAGAGACTTTCGAAAATCCGTAAATCAGATGTTCATTAGGCTCAGCTTGTTGTTCAATTAAAAAATTGTGCCGACCAGCTAACTAACACATTGCCAGTTACCAACAATAAAATCTAGTCCCGAGTGCATTATTATAAACGGTACCCTATGAAAATAATTTTTACCTCTAACACGCATGGTGATTTTGGCGAATGTTTGGGTAGCAACTTTTCAAAAATATATTCACGGGATCGAATGTTATAGACGAAAATTTGAAAAAATGGTCGGTGTTTTTCGAAGTTGTTTCAGTTTTTTCGACATTGTGAGTGCGCACGTGAACGGATTGCATACGTTTTTTAACCGCATATTCTCAGTCGATCAGTAAATGTTTTATGCGAAATTTCAGACTTCTGTCTTTACTTTTGCGGCTGTGACGATTCACGAAATGTACCTGTCGTTCACGAATTGACGGCTGCCGGTACAAATAGATATACAATATGTAGAGAACGGGCGTGTCCCAAAAAAAAAAAAGGGTTAAAATATATATATGCTGCCTTAGATCGTCAAAACCTAATATATAACATTTGTAGATATCTACTTTCTTATGCAGAACTTTTGAGCTTGAAATCATGAATTGAAGTGCTGTCGGTAAAGACTTAAGAAATTTGTACCTTATGTTGACAATTACTTCAAATAGCGCGTTTTTAAGTTTATTTCGTTATCTTTGATTGCATAATCCTCATTATCTTGATCATCACATCTATAGAATCAGTCATTAGGTTTGGGACTTACGTACTAAAAACTACCCCCCACTTGGGGGACTTATGTTTCTTTGTGTGTTTATACAAGGTGACGGGAACAGAGATCAAAGATAAAGGACACAAATAAATACAACAATATATACAACATTATATATTAAAAGAAAAAAAAAAATATAAAAAATTTCATTTGTTTTTATTGAGAAAAATCATGCAATAATAATTTAAAAATTGTTAACGTCTACGTAAATACATAAAACCAAATATATATATAGATATATATATATATGTATACATATATATATATAAAAGTAAAGTTTTCAATATAAAATAATATTTATAAGATAAACAAAAGAAAAACTTTGTTTTTAAAATAACATTTTTTGTACACAATAATTGAAAAAATAAACAAAAAAATAAAAATAAAAATAAAAATAAAAAACTATTTAAGGAAGACTGCTGAGAAGAAAATCAATAGAAGAAAAAGAAGAGAATATTTAATATATTAAAAGTAGTGTTGTTTTTTCTTTTTTTATTATTAGATTTTGGCATAAATTTACAATGAAATTTTTTTCTAACTTGCTTAAAATTTAGTAATTAATTTAAATTTTAATTAATAAGAAAAAGAAAAAAAAAAAATAAGAAAGGACAATAAAAGTTGTGCGCTATTGAGGTTAGATTTGGTGTCTCATATTAGAGTTGTGCGTCTTTTCTTTATTTGAAATATATTGCTTTTTATATGATGGCGACGAAAAAAACTTGAAATGGATTCAATTAAGCTAAAATGTATTCATCAATAAAATGAAAATAGAAATAATAATAATTTTTATTTTTCAATTTTGAAAATTAAAAGTCAAACAACTCTTTAATTTCATGTTAAAAGATCAAGAATGTAATGGAAGATATTGTGTTATACTCTTTATGAGAATCAGGCTATTTCGTATCGTTATGAGAACGATGGTATACCCAAGTCTTTTCATAGAGGCAGGAACTCTTTTGTTAATATTTCGAATATATATCATGTCCTTGTTATTTATTATAATTTCTTTTGAGGCTTGTTTTTTTTGAAAAATTTTTTCAAAAAATCGAACAACGCCAATCACGTCGCAAGTGAACCAAGCCGTGGATATTTTGAACCGTGTGAATATTGGAAAAAAATTCCAAATGGCCACCGGGTTAATTATTCTAAACATGGAAACATAAAAAAGTCAACAATCATGTCTTGTCCTCCGGAGAGGTTACAAACAGCTTTATTGCGTCCTCCCTAAACGGCTTGTAAACATTTTCACCGATATTTAACACCTTAAATACTTTTATTAAATAAATAATATTTTATTTGAAGAAAAAAAAAAAAAATTCGGTGAAACAGATATAAAATCTAGACATATGCGAACTCAGACATTTGAGTAACTAACCGAATGCAGAAAAAAAACATAAACTAATATTTTGAATTTATTTAACTATTGTGAGAATTATTTAATTATTGTGAGAATAGACACAATAAATAAATAAATAAATAAAACAAATATATATTTTACTAAATAACATTTGATTCTTACTTCTATTAAACACTCAAAGCTTCCTACATACACATGGATGTGGGCCCAGAAATTGCACATAAGCCATCAAATGCCATACACCCAACTCTTTCTTTACACGGGTGTTTTTTTTATGCGACTTTAAAATATCACGGTTTCCCAACAAAAACAAATAATCTTTTCTCCATGAACACGCAAAGTCTTACACGATTTTTTAAACTTGTAGAGGACATGTCGCCAAATTTACCATATGTCAAATATATTATTTTACACGATTTTTTTTGCGCGATTATCTAAAGAATGCGTTTACAGTGTGACAAGCGAGTTGAGGGCATACATGGCTTTCGCTAAAACTGACTAACTAACTTCGCCTTGCAACTACAAAGAAAGTGACGACCAAAGAAAATGCTTGAGCCTGATGACGAAGGCAATACTTATGGCAGTTAATTCAGTAATTCCGAACCTGTGAGAATGTACTCAAAGAAGTTTAAACGCAGCAGTTCTGTTGTATATCGAAAAAATGCTGATGAAAGGGTACATGAGGCCGATTGGCTAGTTTCCTTTCTGGGAGTTAATGTTGGGATATTGAATAAGTTGTCGCTGTTTGCTGTTGCCAGAATTGCTTGTTTGCTGTTTTGAGTGATAAGCTTTTACATGGAAGTACTGATAGCAGTATAACGACCTTTAAAAGCAGAGAAAGTTACTTTACAGCACAGTTGCGGTCACAGATTGGAAGACCGGCAAAAGCGGACTTGAGCCCGCTTAAATATGAAGTCCAATCCCATCCGTTGTATTCATCGAACTATGGTTTTTTCTTGTTGATGGTAAATGGCTTGACTGCCACTGGCAACACTTCCATGCTTATGAAAATATTAGAAACGTAGGTCGATTATTAAACAAACCTCAAAAAACATGATGGTTTGTCGATGAGGAGTTCAAATGCTGCGAGGAAGATAGAATAATGGCTAGCCATTTATAACATATCCAAAGACAGCTTTTTTAGCGATTGTTTTTAAAGAAAACAGTGACAGCTTATCCAACATTCCATTATCATGTGTAATGAATGTCACATAGACTACGCAGCACTAGTAAAGACTGTGTCAACATTTTTGATGATCAAAGACATTAAAAAAAAAAATTATCGATTGCTTCGACTTTCGACTTACTCTAAACGTGTTCGTGGCCAAATAAAGTTCGAGTCTGACTTTGTTCAGTTCCCCATACTAGGTACTGGGTACTAGGTACTAGGTCCCAAGGTACTAAAAATTTATGTAGCATTCAAGAGTTGAAATTTTATTTAGCCGTTATTGAGAAAACCTTTAAATCGGTTAAGAAAATTTAAAATTGAAATACGAAAGTTTCGAAATTTAATTAACACATTCTAGAATGGAAACGTTATAGACATTCATGGATGATGTTTAAGTAAATTCAACAGTTAGCAGACTTACAAATGTCTGCTTTAAAAAATTTTTTAAAATTTATTCAAAAAATTAATCTCCATTACATTCTTAGCTAATTCGATTAATTTATTATATATGAATTATAAAAAATATTTCAAAAATAAACTCAAACCACAACAAAATTAGTAAATGTTAATTAAGTTAAAAGCAATTAGTTTTTCAAGGCAAACCACAAAAAAAAAAAAAAAAAAAATTAAGAAAATAAAGAGCAAGCACAGCATAAACTAAATCAAAAGATAAACCGAAATTAAATATCAACTAACCGATCGATCATTAAATGAGTAAAAAGTTTAATCAATTTAAAAAAAAGCGAAACGAAAATAGGAAAGGATTCATGTTATGAAATTTTGAAAACTTTAATGATGAGAAATTTATTACCAAAATTTAATACATCGAATCCACATACACCACACATTTTTTAAATCAATTAATATAAAATAAATACATAACGACAAATTTGATAAGCAATTTGGGCACTGCTACAAAGGTTAGGATCTCTTAAATCTATTAATCGTTGTGGTGGTGGTTAAAGGAAAAAAAGGACGGAAGGAAAGAATAAGAGATGAGGATACACTTTTATTGCTGAAATATTTTTTTTTTTTTTTTTTTTCTGTGATTGCAACTTACCTTTTACTGTATATGGCTAGACTGCGAGCACGTGTTGTTATAGTAGTATTGTCGACTGCCAAAGCTGTTGGTGTGCTAGTTGGTGTTATTGTCGATATTATGTTATTATTATTGTTATTGTTGTTGATGTTGTTGTTATTAATATTACACAAATTATATGTTTTGTTGTTGATGTTAGGATGATTATTATGGAGTATTAGATTGTTCACTGTGGTTTGTGCCGTTTGTAAGCAATCAATGTCAGGCGATTTAACAGTTAGACCACTGTTACCGCTACCGTCAATCTCACTGCCGGCTGCTGCGGTATTCGTTAAAACATTTACCAAGTTGTTATTGCGAAACGGTTGTGAACGCGCCCGTGTACGTAAAGAGTTCTCATTTTCCCTGCAAATAATTCAACAAAAGCCAACTTTTATTATTACCACGTTAATGTATTAAAATCCAATAAGACTTACCCTGATCCGGAGCCAGCAGATAGCCTTGAGTTATGTTGACGACGCATGGCTTTAATTTGATTTAATTTATCTCCTTGTGTTTGACCAGTTCTCCTTTCAATAGCCGTTTGCGTCATTTTCACCGTCGAGGCAATAGTAGGCCTTTGCACCGTCACTTCATGCGCTGTAGGAGGCTTCCTCACTTTCTTCTCAATTTGTGTGTTTGTAGATTGTTCAGTTGAACCGGCTGAAATTCTACGCTGTCCACTTTGATTAGGAATTGACGAATCGGTACGTTGTACAGATAGGCTATTAGTTGTTGTAGCTTTTTTAGCCAATAAAATGGGAGATTTACGTCTTCTTGCTATATGGTATTTATTATTGACAGTGGAAGCGGTCGACTCTTCCTCCGTTTCGGTGACATCATTATCACTGGCACTAGTCGGTGGTGTAACAGTGCCGCTGTCCACCTTATCTTCTGCCATTAATAGACGTGGTGCTGGTTTATTGCCATTTTCATACGAATCGAACGATTTTAATCGATTATCAATATTATCCGTATCGTTAACTTCGTGCAAACGCATTGTGTTGACTTTTTTCAGCAATTCTTTATTTTCAATATTAGACGATTGACTAGCAATAGATGAAGAACAGGTTTTATAGTCTATGCTATAAATACCATATCTGTGCGTAGGTATGCCGATGCCCAAACGTTTACGCATGCGCTCACCCTCCGACCATAACATAGCCTGCTTACTGTAATTGTCAAACAATTTATATAAATAATTTAATAATTTTATGATTTTATTATTTACTCTTCCATCCATTGCTGCTGGTGACCGATAACCGAACCGGGTCGGCATAAGCGCAACCATGCTATTGCTTCCAATGCGGTAAAATTGTAATGTTTCATTATGTAAGCTCCAATTAAGCTACCAGTGCGTCCAAGACCAGCTATTAAATGCAAATTTAAATAGAAAAAAATGCTTTGCTCAAGTGAAATCAATTACTTAAAGCCAAATGTTTTAACCGACCTTTACAATGCACTGCTATTGCACCCTTCGTTGTCTCACATATTGTTAGGAATTTTTTCAATATCAAATCGCTCGGTGTACTACCGTCTATGAAAAATAAATCTTTATGCTCGAAACCGGCATTTTCAAAACTAGAAGCATGGTACACTTTGGCATTTAAACGTATTACCGTAGTTACGTGATTTAAGCGGAAATACTCAAAATAGGTTTCGGGCGAATGACAGGGATATCCATTCGGTAGAGTTTTTGATTTCTGATGCGGACCGCAAAATGCGATAAATTTCTGCGGTACAATCCAATTGAAATCGCCATTCTCTACACGCTCATAGTATTCATATTCTTCGGCATCAAAATCATCGAAATTGAAGAAGCCAGCCTTCAATCCTTTAAATATGGCGTGTATGCAATCAATAAGTGATATTTTGTAACCACTTGGCCCATAAGAAGCATCACAAAAGCGTGTATATGCTGGTATATCGCCGCCGGCTAAAGGACGATACGCTTCCTCGGGTGTTCTATTCAAATAAATAACCTAAAGAGTAAAGCGAAAATGGATAAATGAAATTTAATTATTATTTGAGGAATCATTGAAAAAGCAAACTTACGCAATACGCTCCCATTAAATATGCAGCATTTACCCGCTTAGCCGGATTCATAGACGTGTAATGAATAATTCTTTTGTTGGCTAGTGTTTTATTACTTAATTTGGCATTTAATTTTTCACAATAACGGTACAGCATGCATATATTAAGCGGCCCAAAATCATTATAGAAATTCTCATATACAAAGTCATCGTCTATGCTAAAATAATGCGTATTGAAGGTGTTCTTCGGTTTGAAATTCTTCTTGAAGGCCACAAAATACAAACGATCTACGACGAAAAGAAAGTAAATTTTAAATTATAATTCGCCCCGTAATTCAAATGTTATGCCGACTAACTGTGTGTGTGTGTGTGTATACTGATTGCATTCTATGTAATATGCGTCTGCATTGGGCGTTAGTGTTGCAATTGTTAAAAGTTTTAGAGTACAAATGTACGGAAAACTTCTTAGTTGCAAAGCATTGTAAAAGAAATCTTTAGGGAACTTAAACTGCTTCACGAATGACGAGAACAGAAAATACTTATGTTAATAGATACGAGTTTCTGCATCAAAATTATTATTTTATTGCGCAAATAGTTAAGCAAATAATATGGACAAGACTTTTAAGGTATGGAAAAGTAGCATAAACTATCTTACAATTGATTTCAAATTGAAATTCAATTCAGTTCAAGTTTCTTTGTTCTTAAATTACTCTAAAAGAGTTTGCTGCTTAAGCATCTTATTGACATAGAAACTCGAATTAGCTTTTATTAGTAAATCGCATAAAATTAAAAAAAAAAGACTTGATCTCGTTTTATCAGTTAACTGTGTATGATGTCCATACGTCCTTGTCGGATTTCTTCATCAAATTTTATCATTATACATTGTATGTTTGTCATAATAATGTAATAATGTTGTTGTTGTTGTTTCATTACAACAACAACCTAATCTTCATATTACACACATGCTCTGTGCTTGATGAGAATATGAGTATATTACACTAAAGAAGTTGATACATTTGATTGGTAGGATTAATTCTATTTGATAGAGGTCGTGAAAATTTTTTGCTTTTTCAACATTTTTTTTTAATGCATTAGTTCAGCGTGAAGAAAGGTAATTAAAAGAAGGAAGAATTCGATAAAATCGATAATGATTATCCCTTGCTTGGACGAGATAAGTAGAGACTAAGGATAACAGCAGCTATATTGTATATAAGCAATTTTCCATTGTGTCGACCTTAAGTTATTGTTAAAGGTGGAGTTGTAGCTATGGCATACACAAAAAAAAAAAATAAAAATTCAAGCCGACGGTAATTTCATTGCCACAATATACACAAACCATAACCTTTTAAACCGGGGCAGCTCTATAGTGAATTGCGATACTAAATTAAATCTTACGAGAAATGCCGTATTTGGCATCAATGCAGCTGTAAAGCAGGACAGTGCAGCGAATAATAAAAACTGCAATAAGTTCAATAGGCGAGAAAAGCTTTTTGCTATTCTTAATCTCAAAATGATTTCGAAGATGTCCGATTCGTTATAGAAGGAATGTCATGTTGAAATTGATTGCAGTCCATACAAAAGTTCATTGCTCGTCAGAAAAGTTATTTTGCAATGTAATACCAAATATTTCCATTATATATATATAAGCAAATATTAGTAGAATAATAGCAAAAAATACATAAATTATTAATAGGATTGATTCGAAATAGTCATCATTAGTTTTGTTCGTTTCCAATTTTTCCCAATTATGTATCTAAGCCTAAAATATAATTTTATAACAACATTTGTATGCCAACACTTACTTGCCGAACAATAATAATAAAAATCGTAATAAAAACTTTCATTATTAAGCAAAAGACATCACAACATTGTGCACGAAATCAAAAGCAAAGGAATTTACTCTGTAGACTATAGGCTACTTGTAGCCAATGACATATTAGGTTTGGACGGATAGATGTAACATCCGGAAGAAATTCAGACAGTCGCAACTGCTATTATATATCGGTGCGCGTTTGAAATCAATTTTTAGATCTATTCAAGGTTATCTGTCCCTCTGTCCTTTCGTGTTTTTTTCGTGTTTAACGTATTCGCGGCAATTTTTGAAATGTTTTAATGAAATTGGGTATGTAAACCCAAGGAAGAACACTTTAAAAATGGACTAGATAGGACCACTTATAACCACTTCCCCTATAACGCCCTTTTCAAAAAAAATACCCTTATTCTCCTATAGTGACTTTTTCAAAAATTCCAATTTTCAAACTTTCTCGACAAAAATCGTATTTCGGCATAGTTGTGATCTTTTGAAATCTCTCTTTCTACAAAGGCATATTTTTAATCATTCACAAGGTGGGTTGGTTCATATTAGTTTGATATAAAAATCAAGTGTACCAAATGTGGATCATGTACCACGACATGTAAAAGGATTCTTATGAAATTTGAGCCATTATATGACAAAGAGAGAACAATTTTTTAATATTTTATGATGGGATTATAATAATTTGATGTAGAAATAAACTGTGCCGTATTTACTTTAGCTAGGAACATTTGTCGCTCCAGAGTCTAACTGCTAGTACTTTATGATGGATAAAATCTTTGACAAGAAAATTAATTTCGCTAAGTGTAGAGCATAGCCGTTTATATATTGTGTGCTCTTTCATTGAATGGCTCCCATGAAATGTATGCTTCTAGGTAGAAACAAGTTAAGATGTAATTGTTGGTATTGGTTGGAATTGTACTAAGCAAAGCGGTGCAGGGTATCTAATGATCATCATTGCTTGTTTTTTTTTTTGTTTGTCATCATATTTGTAATTCTTTATAGATCAGAAGGAGGGAATATATATATTTTGTATACGGTGTGACGGTGATGATGAACAGATCTATATGAAGACGTCCTTAGCGTCGCTTACATGTGATATGAAAAAATATTGGTACTTTACGTTGGATCTTCACCCTTATCGAATCGTAAGCAACTTTGTGACTTTACGAAGGCCAATGCCAGGATATATTCGTGTATGTAAGCTTGGAAGTTTTGTGTCAAGTCTTCGTCTCCTATTTTAAGCCATTTGTTCGTGAGAGTCCGAAGAGGTTTGCATCTACTCAGAATCTTAAACCGATGCCTACGTATTTCAGTTTGAGTTTGAGTCTCTAGTAGGTAGTAGATAGGCTGTCTTACGAGATTTCTAATTTATAGGCATGATAGATATGTAACAACCCGAACGCTTTAGGATAGCTCCATTTGGCTCTTTATACTCTCTGATTTAGGCTTGTCTGCCTGTCGGTCCGTTTGATATGCGCCCATGTACCTTCACATTCAACATATTAGTTTAAAGAAATTTTGTATTCTTTCGTGTCTTATAATATTTGCGATGAAAATTAATTTGAATCATGTTGGCCCACTTTCCACAACCCTTCCGCTATAAGAATTCCAATGAGAAGTAACGTACTTTGTAACGAAAATAGCTATTTATTGGTATTAGGAGGGTTGATAGAGCCTATCCAACGGTCTGTGGTCAGCTTTCCGATAACATAAAACATATCTGCCAAGTGTTAGATCAATGTTTGCTTATGGGTTACAAGTGATAATCTTTTGCTTAAACCGGAATGAGCGCAACATTTTATCCTAACTTTCGGAACCGTCAGCGTAGTGATAACAGACGAGCGGGGAAAAGGTCGTAACAAAATAGATTTGTAAATTTAAGCTGATTGATGATAAAAATTATGAAAGATTAAGCAGAAAACTACCACGAGCGGAATTTCAATGTGAACTTTTATAGTGATGGACTTCTCCTTTTCAAAAAATGAAAACTTCTCGATGTTCACTAATACATTGTTTAGTTGAAATTCTTCATTTTATTCCTTTTCATTCACTTTCGCTCCCACGTTTCAACGGAAGGTGAGTGAAATATTGAAAGCGAAGTACGCCTTTAAGGACCAGAGTTGCAGGCCAGCAGAAAAAGACTACATATGTCCCTCAAATCTCTAATGCGTTTTTCTGTCTAATCCATGGTGGGTATAAAAGTGATGTGCTTTTACTTACATATCATGTCTGTATATAATCATAGCATATATTAACATTTGCATTGTACTCTGCATTGCACAACATGCAATGAATGAAATTCAAGCAAGAAAAATATTTTGCATTTACAACCGATGGATATCCAAAAGTTGGTTTAAGGTAAATATTGTTAACTTTAAAAGCTGGCATGGCGAAAAACTATTTTGCATGTTCAGTTGCATAAAAAAGCAAAAAAAAAAAAAGTGAAAAAAAAAAGAAAACAAAAGAAAAAATAAAATGTTTATCAAGCAAATGTCAAAAGTTGGTCTCTGAGGTAGCGATTTGCGGTAGTGGTCGTGATGGTGGCGTTGGTACGAAATAAGGTTATAATTGTTAATTTGTGTCTTTTCGACTCTTTCTGTATATTTCAGTGAACTTGAATTGTTTATCTAACTTTGCATTAGCAAATATTGCATTTTTACATAAATTTTGCCGAAATGAAAAAAAAAACAAGTTTTGTTTTGTAAACTAATTAAAAGCTTTTATCGCTTTCTAGCCTGTATTCAGTAAGGACGATATACTAATTTTGTTAATTCGCTTGCGACGTCTAACGTACACGCATCAGAAACAGTATGAACAACATTTATATATGAGGGCGAAATTTTGGTTTGTATTTAGCTTTGTCCACCGGTGGCCGGTGGATTTTTTTAAATTAGCAAAAAATAGAAATACATTTTTATTTGAATTTCTTCGGTCCCACTTGAAAGTGAGCGTAATACGCAACAACAACAATGCTTGGAAGTAAATAATTTTTTAGCAGACATTTTAATGCAAATATTTGCACGATTATTTAGCCGTGAGCGTTGAAAATATTTGATATTTGAATTAACTTATTTTAAAAGTAGTTCATCTCCACTTAACGTCTGCATGTTCGTTTCCAATAATCAAAGCGATCGATTTCAGGCCAAAACGGCATTTGGTGGAAATATCACTTTTTAAAAGACAAGCAAAAACACTATAGGAGCCATAGTACTTTATTAAATACCCTACACCACTTTACGATTATTTATATAACGACTTTTGAAAGCGGGGCGTTATATGGGAAGTGGTGGAAAAAGTGAAGCGATGCAAACCATTTTCAATGGCGTTCGTCCTTGGTCTAAAACATGTCAGTGTAGCAAACTCGAGAATTGCGATTTGTAGTTTAGATATAAAATTACATGGACAGACATCGGAAGGGCAGATGGCCACACAGGCTCATTTCCTGAATCGATCGGTAAAGAGAACTAAACAAGATGAGTCTATCTTAAGCTCTTCTACGTGTTACATACATCCGCACAAACTTATAACAAGTGCGAGCATCAGAGTCAGACAAGACCGTCCATCAAATACACTACACTACACCACTTCACACAATGAAATTCTTCAGTCATTTTCTTCATGAATTACCAAAAGTTAAAGACATAGTCTACCTGGAAGCTCTTATGTGAGAACGGACGCACAACGAAGTGATGTAGTCGCTAACCTTAGCAAAATAAGTTTTCTTCAGTTATTTTTTTTTTATTGTTCTAAAATATTAAAAATTAGAGTTTGTTTTTTTTCATGAGAATTTTTACATGGTGTGGGACCAAAAAAATAGATTTGGTTGACCCGAATTTGGTGCAATGTTCATCATGAAATATCAAAAAACTATATCTTTCTACTATATAAAGGTTTTCTTTTTGTAGGAATGATTATGTCCCGGGGCAAAATTGCTCCATTTTATCCATATTTTTCACTACAAATTAGTATATCGAAGTGCAACAATTTCTACAACGGAATTTTGACAGATGTTCTTGAGAGTTTAACGTGGGTACACTACTTTGAAAGTGTAACCTCACGGTGACCGGTGACACACGGGTTAATTTTGTACAACCGGCGACCTCCGGAGAGTTAGACAATCCCTATAAGCTAGACAATCCCTATAGCACTGGAGAAAGCAGATATATTCATTGAGTAATGGCCCGATTAAACCCCCTCTGGGTAGTGTTGAAGTCTATCATTAGAGCAATGTTGACAATTGTTCTTTTACTTTTGGGTTTCATTTAAAGAGGAGACTAGCCGTAAGAATATTTCGGTCTAATTAGCATTCTTGTCCACAAAAGCGGCAGCGTATCCAATTTAGTCAAAAAATAGCAAAAGTTGCGATCTGTTGTTTGAACATACAACACAGACAGTTAAGCTTAAATTGAGTCAAAAAACAGTTCTGATCCATATAGGTATGCAGCAGAGCCTAGATTAAGTCCTTGCGGGCGTTACATATGTTTATAAGAATTGAATATATCCTACGCCATAACATATCTAGCGTATGAAGAGATGACTTTTCACAATATATTTGAGGATTTCTCGTGTAGCTTATGTATAGGTAAAGATCCAAAGTAATTATTAAACGAAACTATTACGTTTTCGATTATAAACTAATGTCAACACCAATTCTCATATTCCACTTATTTCATTCCACACAATTGGTAACGTGACAGTTTACGTAAATGCAATAATTAATTCGAGGAATTGTACAGAAACTAATTTGTTTTCAGTGTTGTATAAGAGATTAAATTTGTGTTTGATGGAAAACACATATCGAGTTGCGTTACTTAAAATGCGGAGCCTGTTGTATTCTACTTATAGAGGATCTGTGAGTATATATGATTAAAATAAGTTTTTTTTTTTTTTTTTTTTTTGATTTTCTTCTCAAAGCGAAAAGGTACTTGTGAAGGATTCATTTGAAAACATTAGTGGAAGTAAATAAGTTAACTAAGTACTTGGTGTTAATTAAGACACTACGATACAATAAAGACAAAATGGCTATGAAAAGAATGCTTAGTATTATATAGTCCTGGAATATTTAACTAAGAGCACTCTAATAAAAGTTAAGAGCGTTCGTTTTTTGAAAAAAACGAAAGTGTTCTTTGTTTCCTAACCGCCGATAATGAAAGCTCCCTGGGGATTTTTAAAAATGGAAAAAGTTTGTCATTCATTTGCAGACAACACCAGGCCCGAGCTACTTTCTTCTCCATGAAAGCCTCCTCTTCTCTTCGGCAACAGTAAAATGTCGGTTAGAAGAGTTCACGAGCCGCCAAAGCGAACATCGTTATCGTTATGGTTGATAATATGAAAGACGACACGGACAACGAAAAAAGTAGTATTTGGTCATCGTTAACGCAAATTCGCCAAGCTGGCCGGCGTAGCCATCTGTAATATCGCGCGAGATGCTTGTGGTCTTTATATGCAACAGCACAAAAACTGCCTCTTGTCTATGTTTCGCTCGAGTATTCGTCTACGTTTGAAATGCGAAGTTTTTCGTCGACTTGTAAACCAGGGATGAAACAGGGGGGCCTTGGTTGAGTATTGGAAACAGTCGAAAAAATTGACAAAATGGAAGAATAGTTTCGAAAAGAAGGAGAATCCATTTATTAGCAAGATCAAGGCATCAGATATCTGGCATGTGCATGGAATAATTTTTTATCGAATATTTTTAAAAAGAAAGAACAATTTTGCATCAGAGCAATGAAGACAAGATAACATGCCCTATATGAAAAAAGGAAAATATTCAGTTTTTATCAAAACAATGCGTCAGCGATTCACAAATCCGTCACTGTTAAAGTCGTCACAAAATTGAAGACTTAAAGGTCCAATAACTGCCTGCCAATTGCCTGCTTTAGTCTAAAGGGAATTTAAGGGGAATTAAAAAAAAAATTATAGTACAGTAATAGGAAGTCTAAGTAGCACATTTAGTACATTAATTGATTGCTCGTACCTATCGACTACGTACCACCAGAAGTTGTCTTATCAAGAAGATTTGTTTTTCTATTTGTGACAAAACCTGAGAAACCCCAGTTTAGAAACCTTTTAAAGTAAATCTGTCTTCTAAATATTCTTCTATTTGAGTTGCTCGGGTTCTTCTCACGATTGCTCGCCGACATCTTCAATGGTTAATGGAATGCACTTGTTTTCTTTCCCCTAAAAAAGATGTATTTTTCAATTCGACTTTAGTCGATCCTGGGAGTGATCTTTGAGTTTGCGGAACAGGCAGAAATCAGACGGATGGAGCTAAATCGAGGGATATGAAGTTCAGCCATGTTCTTGAAGAACCAAAGCAATAGGAGAAAGTGCGCATGTAGCACTAATCGATAGTCATAGGGCCCATAATGATTTTATCCGCTCGATTAACAACTGAATGGTCATGAATTCAAATCTCCAGTGCGGAGCCGATAAGCTTAGATGTCCGCGTTTTACGGCTTTAGTTTTGAAATCTATTTCTCTGGCTAAGTTTATTGTAATAATTTAGCAAGGTCTATAGAAAGGTCTTTTCACATCACTGTCAGTCGAATGACATTTTCCAATATAAAAATTTTATATTAAGATACGAATTGTGGTGCTTTAACGTGATGGATAGCGCATCGAAGACGCGCTCAAATGTGAACATGTGCGTCTTCTAGCTATTAGTATAACATTTCTTATGTTGTCAAAGAAATTTACATTTTCACATTTACATGTGTATGAGAAATGGAGCACAGGCGAAGGGAATTAATTATACAAATTCAAGACCTTCTCTGCACAAAGCAAAAATCTTTTACATGCATGTACATAAGTTTATAACTATATGACACAAAGCATTTCTTGGCGTTACCTACGGTATCACAATGTCATTGTTCCCTATTATGGTATACGCAAGATTACAATTGCGAAACGTAAAAGAGCAAAGGAAATAAATGAAACTTGCAGAAGAATAACTGTTGCGTCAATGAAACCACAGAACACAGAATAACACACGAGCACAAAATGAAAAGTGAAGATGAAATTTGCAATTGAAAAACTTTTTCAATATGCGACAACAACGTAAAATGTGTGTGTGTGTGTGTGCACATAAAATTATTGTTCCACACTCGAAAGTACTGATGATATATATATAAAATGAACAAGAGTTGGGATTGAAATGAATTTGTTTGTTTATAGCAGTGTATGTGTGCATGTGTATGTCTTTCTGTCTGTCCTCTGTTTTGTTAATAATACTTACTACGTTGTATTTCTGATGCCGCAGCCACCAAATCATTATTATCATCATCCAGCATATTGATGTTGTGCTAAAAACACGCACACACAGTCGCACGCCGCACACCTCCTTTATCGCGATCGCGTTTTTCCGTTAATTTCACCCTCTACCTCTTCACTCAAGTTTTCTTTATAAGAGCTAATAGCGCTGTTTGTTTTCGTATCGTTGATGTGTTAGCGATGATGACGTCACATGTAGATTGTTAAAATATTTGTTCTTTTTTTTTTTTTTACTTTTTTGTTGATTTTTTCTCCACCGTTTGAAATTTGAAGACAAACGTGTTAAGTAATCAGCCTCACTTTGGTTGTTGCAAAAATTTTTTTTTCTTTCTTTTTTTTCCTTTTTTTTTTTTTTTTTTTTTTTTTGTTGCTGCTCTAATTAAGCGTCAATTTATTTAACAAAATCGCATCGAATAACAATAATAATGACGTTCTCCTAAACGGGTACTGGAACGTTTATAATCCAAGTTAAGCACCAAATGACGTTATTAATGAAGACAAAACCAAAAGTTATGGAACGTATTTTATCGGTTAAACATGTGTGTGTGTCGAGAGCACGAAAGCGTTTCTTCAACAACGTTGTTGTTGTTGCTTGCGTTCTTTAATTAAAATTTTCTTACCAACAAACAAATAAATAAAAAAAAAAAAAAAACAAAAACAATTTTCTAAAAATCCAAAATTACTTCATCCGAAAATACGTTGGAAAACGTTGGTTACGCGATTTTCTGATTTTTTTTCTGAAACTCTCTCTCTCTCTCTCTCTCTCTCTCTCTCTCTCTCTCTCGCTCGCTCGCTCGCTGGTTCTTTCTCACTTATTTAATTTGATGAATTCGTGTGGCGTTTACTTCTAAATGACTCTGGAAAAGAAAGAAGAGAGAAAAATATATGCAATTAATTGAAATTATTTATTGAATTTATTATGAATTATTATGCAAAGTTTCTCATACGGCTACAAATGAAAATTTCAAGTTCAAGCTTTGAAAGTTTTCTGTAAACTAAACAACGGTTGTCTACATTGAAAAAACAAAAGCCACTCGTCATACATTCACAAACTAAATAATCATTAAGTATTGACTCGCTTGGTACAAATGGGAAAAAAGTTTTGTAAACAGCCTACACAGATATATTTACATATATATATATATATACATACATACATACATACATACATACATACATATAAGCATATAGGTAAACAACATATGAATATCGCAGTTTCCACCTACTCTTTGTACTCGCCAGAATGCGATATGTTAAATTTCTTATTTCATTTATGACGTTCAAGTGTATGTACACGTAAGCAATCGACATTAACAGCGTCTTGTATTACGGCTCGATGTGTACTTGATTCTAAATCGGTGATTCTACTCTTCTTTCTCTGATATCACAACATTCGAAACTGATGTGAAGGGCTCGGCTTAGCAGCAAAATCGGACCAAATAGATATGTACCTTTTTATATCCATCGTCAGATTGCCACTTGACTCATCGACAGGACGTACTAAGACGTTCAGAGTGAAGTGTTCTGTGAAATGGGCTGCGAAACCTCTACTTTAGGGCCTAAGTGCATTAGTATATGCATTATCGAATGCAAAGGAAAAGTCTGCGCACCCATAATCCCCTTCGTTATATTCGTTTTTGTATCTCATTGCCATCAAAAATCAAATATAGTGGCATAAGGCAGAGTTGGAGTTACAACTTTGGCTTCTGGTTAAAAAGTGGAAATTTTCTTTTTAAAGCCAGGTATCATAATTGTTTTACTTCGCTTTTGTAAGTCGCAAACGAACCTTTTAGAGCTCAAGAAGCGTATTCGACATCGATATGGAAGTCTAATCTGTGCCGTTCTATGCTTACATCAGAAGAAATCATAATAATTTAACATCTTTTGCTTCTCCTTCGCTCTTCCTGGTGATGTTCATCAACAATCATCTATGTGTGAAAGAAAACCTTTTGTCACTCATACTCTTTTACCAGTAGGACTGAAATACATAATAAATCCTGCATAACACATTAAATCGAGACCTCATAAAAATAACAGAGCGGGCTCGAGGCAATAGGATGAACTTTAATGGCACCAAAGTGCAATGCTGTCTTTTAAGGCATAGAAGGAATGACGAACAAACCTCTCCCTTTTGATAGTGTAAATGTGGAAGAATAGGGAACCGTTGATGTTCTTGGCATGAAAATACGAGATACTGTTCGTTACATATCGCCCGACCGCATACAGCGAAAAGCTCAGGTGGTCATGGGTGACGAAAGCGTGTCCAAAACTTTTCGCATATTGATAATGTGGGCTGTGTAGTGCCCATTTAGGGTTTTTTCAACTGTCCTACCTACTTGTCCCGGAATTCGCCTGTATATTGCGCGACACATTATCGCGACTCGTTATTCTTTAATCACACAACGCGCCTTTGGAACAATGGGCCTGCACGGATCGTTCACACTGTGCCTAACCACCGCAATTCCCTCTTTCCATTCTTATCGACCTACGATACTTTCAGACCAAAATCGTGCCTGCACGTATAGTGGACATCCCCTCGCCCATTCCCTATACAAAAAAAAGTGTTACTGTGCATTAAAGGGCGCCTTTCAAATACAAAACGTGTAATTAAATCTGTATAGAAATGTCATGTAATTTGTAATTTCGCTTCTCGTTGAGAGGGACGGACAACAAATATAAGACTTGATGACTAGATTTGGGAACAATTTATTGCGTGGTCGCGGCTGGTGTTTTCTATGCGCTGTACTTTATGAGTAATAAGCAAAAAACACGAAAAGCAGAGTTGTATGCAGTGTTTGTTACATAGACGTGTGCTGCTCGTTATAGACTGAAAAGTTTAAGTCACTTTGAAATTCCTATCCTCATTTTTGCGAACGGCAGAATGTTTGGAACTGACATGACACAGACGGACAGACGGACATGCTTAAATCGACTCAAAATTTAATGATGATCAATAATATATCTAATTTGTGGGGTATCTGAAGCTTCCTTCTGCGCATAGCAAACGTTTTGATAAAATTAATATACCCCTCATCCTACGGAGATGAATATAAAAATGAAGAATCTGTTCACGTGAAGCTTCAAGCATATCCCAATTACGGAAGAGACATGTATCTGCCTGAAATTCGATTTCCGAATGGCGGCCGCCAGGTCAGCCATTGCTGACGTACTTAGAACATTTCGGGTTAAATTTAAAACGATAGCAATAACAACAACTGGAATAAAGATGTGAGCATGCGGATTGATATGCTGAAGAAGCAATCGAACATTTAAAGTATTGCTTAATAGAAAAACACGAGAAAATTAAATCTTTCGATTCCTGTATGTGTGACTTCGATTCAATAATAAACAAATTCATGTTCTATATTCTTAATGAGTGCAGCAGCATCCTCACTTGATGAAAATATTTTCAAATTCTCTTCTTATTGCACTCATTTCAATCACATTGCTTGAGAAGTTATCAGTGTAGAAATAATGTAAGATTATGTTTGAATTTATTAAAGAAATATCTGAAATTATCCACCAAGGGTAGGGGAATCAACTAATCTCGTTAAGAAATATATCTTATGTAACTTCCCTTTGATTTGCCCTGGTCAGCATAATCTTAAACCATATTTTACCGAAGCGATAAGATACTAAACAAAACCTCGACTTCTCGGTACCAGTTATCCGGATACGCTTTAACAACGTACTTTCTTTTTTTGTAAACTTTAATGAGCTGTATTCTGTGCCAAAGAAGGCTGTTTGCAAGCAGCCTTCATTTTCTTGTATAATTCGTGGCGGTTAGAGAAATATCATATGCGAGAAATATCATAGGTGAGGAAACATGGCGAAGACAAAGCGAAACGTCAATATTAACGTTAAACCCTATCATTCATGGTTCTCTCATTTGTTTAGACCAGCCGTGACAACCAGAGTGTAATGTATTAGAAGATATTTACCCTAACGACGTCATCACGGAGGATGGCTACGGAAAATAACTGATCATGATTATTAAAGAAAATGCATTAATTATATGGAAGATGGGAACGTGATTGTCTAAGAAATCTTAGCAAAAGTGCATTGAACCCTATACCACATACGAGGCGTATATTTACGAGACGAGACGGTATGTCTCCAATTTCTACAGGGATAAACAAATATTAGCGCTCTCATGGAAGATATTTAAAGTGCACTTGCACTCTCCGTATACTCTATGGTTCATATTCTGCTTGAAGAGTGAGAGAAGCAGTGGCTAGAAGGTACAACCATTCGGAACAATGCCTTATACAGAGTTATCTATCCATTCTGTGATTTCCACTTCTCATTGACATTTGGACATATATGAAATAAAAAAAATTATCTCGCATGATATTTTTTTTATTTAAAAAGCTACAAATGTCACGAGAAATTTCTTCGCACTGCTAATAATTATGTTTAGAACACATCCGCTTGAGTCGCCGAGTAGCCAAGAGTCTCGACTAGGAATTCAATGGCCGTGGGTTCAAATCTCAAGTGCGGTAGAGTTTTTAATGATAATAATAATAATAATAATATTAGTAGAAATAAAACCGAAAGCCGTAGATGCTAGTGCTTTAAGACTTTAGTCTTAGAATTTATTCTCCGACTAAATTTATAATAATAATAATAATAATAATATGTTTAGAACAATCGACAATTCCAGCTGCTTATTAAAACGCAGAAAATTGTTTATAGCCAATTTTGCGAAAATTGTTTATGGCCAATGCTGCAATGTTTTAATAGCGATTTACTTCGTTTCACTTTTTAATTAATTTACAAAACAAATTAATTGAACATATTATAGAGCAATGCATAGAAAGGCTTTTATTTTTTACACCATAAAAATGAATATGTTAACGTAAGAAGACGGACGATGAGGCTTAAGTTATGCTTAACATTTACTGCGTACATGATTTAAGTGACGAAAGCCTTTAGCGGTCCTTTAATCTAGCAAAAGTTTGCATGATTAAGACAATCAAGAGTTCACGCACGCACAAACTTGTAATTTACCAGCAATTTACCAGCGATTCGTTGAAAATCTTCTATCTGTTAATATCATTCATTTTTATGCAATACTTGTCGCATATTAAATTTTTATTAAGAGCATAAAAAATTCAATTACTTTCACGAGCTTACTTAGCTTAATGATGATTTTGAAAATTAACTGTTTTTTTTTTTTTTATTATTATATTCTCTCGTTACTCGAGCACCACTAATGACATTTATTTATGCTTGTCGGGACTTGGTGTTTTTCACCTTATTTAGACATTTCACAACCTAGATAATAATGTAATGGTCACAAAAATAAAAACGAATGCGCATTGGTTTTGTTTTATTTCTTCTTACTTGCATAGCGCGAAATACAGAGCAGCTGGCTAGCTGTCTAAGTATCGCAATGAGATTGCAAAAGAGAACACAAAGTTGATTCCCGGTATAAATACAATTTAAAGTTCTAAAAGTAGCTTCTGATTGCCAAATTCGTTTGTTGTTTTTGTTGTCGCTCGCGGTCTGTTGCCTCGTTTAAAATTGTTTATTGTATGTAGTAAAAGTGTTTCTTTGCGTTTTTTTTTTTTTATTTTTTTTTTTTTCAAAAAGAAGCAGAAGTTTTTTGTATAAGAGAGAAGCCAACAAAAAAATTTCTTTACAACGTCATCCATAAGTACATGCAGTTAGTTACACAAACAAAGCCATTCTGTAAAAATAACCAAACAATAAAATTGTGTCTCTGCTTTTAATAGTCTTAGGGGCATTTAAACAATAATGCTTCTGTACATTACCCATAGGATAGCGTACGTAACACTACCCATTGAGTCATCCTACAAATCTTTTTTAGGTTTTCACGTCTCTCTAAGAAGATAAATTGGAATTTATTTTATTCTCATTCATTTCCCATAAGAGTTTTTTCTCTTTATGGCAAACTTTAGAGAGACCTTTCTATGACATTTTCTTAGCCCATGCAAGGAAGAAATCTTTTTGGGTTTTGACTTTACGTAAGGAAATGTTAACTTTTCTGTTCAAATGTTTTTGAAAATTTCAAAATAAATGATAATTAAATTGAGGCTTTCGTCCTTTCACCTTTTTTCATATTTCATAAGATTGCGTCGCCTTGCGTGGATCTTTTTATACATTCATGCACGATCAAGTGATCATATGCATATAGTTTTTCTCGGGAAAGTTCTCTTTGAGGTTTTGGACTTTCAGGAATGCAGTCGTTCTTGTTTTCTTTGTTTATTTTAAAACCAAGAATTTTCTATATCAATGGACTTGAGAAACGATTAAAATTTATATAATTTCTCTAAAACTTGCCTCGGAGTAAGAAGAAGATAAACTTTCACATAGTATTTGTAGCAACTTAGACGTTGTTGTATATTGTCTGTCTTGTGTTATGCAAATAAAAAATGACGTTGTTTCGTTTGTTTTTGAAAGTTTTGTTGTTTTTTGAAGCTGGGGTTCTTTCAATTACTTAAAATTATTGCTTGAGATAATTCTCGCTTTGACGCTAAGACATTAGCTTAATTTACTTCCTTAAAGAGAAATAAAAGCATGAGATAATATAAAAACAATTAAAATTTTCATGGTCATGCAAGAACGACTATTACATGCCCTACACCAATTCCCCTGGTGGCGCAGCTACGCAGCCGCGTTGGTAATAATGCACCAAAAATTACCAGAAAAAAAAAATAATTAGACTTTCTGTCCACATTAGGGCATGCTTTTGATGGGAACCTCTACATATATTAAGATCTAAAAAATTGACCAATGAGGTCGATATTCCCTATCATTAATTTTTTTGCTGCATTACTATGATGGGTCAATTTTCATCATCAAACATTAAAAGTTAAATCTTTTCCTCAAGGGCTTACTACTCATGAGAGACGGCATATGGGCGGGAGTCCAAAAAATAGACTCATGTAGTTCAAATTTGCTCCATTTAATTTTTATATCAAATTCCTATAATGAATAAAATTTCATCATAAAACATTAAAAATTACGTCGGTTTACATGTGAAGGCTTACAGTTTCTGAGAATACAAATATAGGCATTCATGATCGATGTTCGGTAAGGTTGGTTTCTTTTCAATTTATTATTATAGACCAATTTTTACCATGAAATATTTAAAGTTACATCTTTTCACCATATGAAGATTCAGTTTCTGTGGCATCAGATATATGAGAGGGATTTTAAAATATTGCTCCAGCCGAACTATGTGTTTTATATCAATTTAGAATGTCAAAGCTGCTAGTACTCAGCGAGCTTTGTCGACAAATTTTGAAAATTGCATTTTTTTTCCACACGACGCCTTATTTTAAAAAGTCGTTATAGGGAGAATGGCAGAAAACTGGAACGAATCCGAAAGATTTTCAATAGTATTCGTCCTTAGGTCCTTAAGTCAAAACAGGTCCGAGTAACAAATGTCATCAAAATATTTCAAAAATTGCGCCCTATAGGTTGAACCTATAAATACATGAATAGACTTCAGACGGACGGACAAGCTTAGAGCGGTTCAGCAAATGAAAGTCTATCTGAAGCTCTTCTGGGTTTTACATGCGTCTTACAAACTTAATAAGTTCTGTAGCAGAAGTGGTTTAAGGTATAATGAAGTGAGAAAAAATAGTTCCAATTGGTACTTAGCAGCAGTTTCCCACCTTTTATGCTATCATGCCTCCGCAAATTGAAAAATTTCTTCCGCCCCTACCCACTTTCTATTTTTCCTTCTTCTTTCTGCTCTTTTTTTTCTTACTACAAATAGTAATACGGAAAGGGCTCAGTTATTTAAGCTTTTATTATAGATTTGGATGCCTTTAGTTAGAATAAATCTTCTTCATCCATTTGTCTACTTCTGTAGATCCCTCACGAGACCATTCAGCATCGTCATGGTCTGACACAACTATCACACAGTTCACACATACTGTTAGTTTACAAAAGTGGGTGTATTTTGCTTCTTTCAACAGAATGGCAAACGTGAAAAATCGGGCAGCAAAAAACAAGTGAACGAAAGAAACTTTTCCATTATGAACATCGACGTCCAAGAATCATAACCAATTCAGACATGACTTTTTACATACATGTGTATGATTTACACTTGGACTACCAGCAATCAATATAATTGTAGTAGGTTTACTACAATTGGGTAAAACGTACCTGCCGAACTTTTGTCCTAAGTAGGAAGCCAATGTAGAAGAAAACAAATTGCTGGAGAACGAACATTCTGAACGATCGATCATAAAGAGAATGCACTGAAAAGTAAATGTATTTTGTTTGATTAATTCATAATTGATTCCTTATATGTGAGTTGGCGGATAATAATAATGCCCGTTGAAAAATTAAAAAAAACAACAAGTAAAAATATGATAGTGGACTATGGTCCGTCACTAAGTCCCCTCCATTATTTCGCTTAATACAGTTATTTACATAATGACATTTCAAAGTAAGGCGTTATATGGAAAGTGTTTGACAAAGCGGTCCAAATCGAGACATTTTCATTAACGTTCGTTCTTGCGTCAAAACACGATGATTGAACACACGAAGACACGAACAAACTAGGAAACAAATAGAAAAGTTTATATAATGCAAGCAGTACAGTAAAGAACGGATATCTATCTGAATTTCCTAATAAGACCTTGTACCGCAAGTGACATAGGGTACGAAAATTTTAAAGTTTTTCAATACAAACATTCAATGACGTAAACATAATACGATAGTTGTGACTGGTGGATAGAACATACTTTGGTATTTACTCTTAACACCACCATATGGAATTTCAAAAATATATTTCTTTACGATGCGAACGCTTGTTCAGTTTAATATAACCATTACGAGAAGAAGTTCAGCTTTAATTGGGATGATATTCGGTCGGTGTATTAATGAAACAAAACAATAATTAACAATATTGAGAACTTGTATAGAGCAAATGACCTTGAGCTAAGCGTGGGTAAACAACTATGTAGCTAATAGATATACACACACATATATATACATATATAGTGTACATGCATAAAACAAGCTATTAACAAAATAAAGCCAAACTCTTCTAGAGAATAGATTACTGCTATAACGAACAGTCGAGAATGTGAAGTGAATTAATTTTTAATAATTCTATCTATAGCGTACGTAGTTCATAAATATAAATATGTGAACATGTTAAATCTATGTATATATTTTAAATATAACAAACGTACTTTTGGATCACCCGTTTAATACGTATATAACATAATTTGTACATATATATATATATATATATATAGTATAAGTATGTAGGCCGATTACCTGACTACAACTTATTCAAGTGAATAATTAAAGTTCATTGTTTATTAAAATTGAATAAAACATAATCTAGGTTAGCTGTAGAATGTGAAAAATTAAGAAAACTATACGGGACTATAACCGAAACTTTTATACTCGCCACACTTATCCTGAAAAAAGCGCCTTAAAGAACAAATAAAAGTTAGATTTTGGATATCGATGGGAATTCGTGGCGAATTTCTCCCATTTTGATAAAATATGGGCGGCAATTTCTTCGTCGCATCTATTTAAGTTTAAGAGTAAGGAGAGAGACTCTGAAATATTTTCGTCTTATACTATAAGTGAGCTCTTTGAACGCTTGGGCCTCTTTTCAATACCAATGGGTATGGAACACTGTCCAAAGTTTCTTTATTTTTGAAGGCAGCATTTTCATTTTGATTGATTCAGAATTTAATCCTGATCAAGACTGTATACAAAATCTTACTTTAGTAAAGAATATCTGACGCTCCCTTCTTGATGTTGCAAACGTTTTGGCAAAACAAATATACCCTCATCTGAGATTAATTTAGCACAATGTAATGACTTCGGCTTTGGCTTCGATATTTACTACCGTTCAACACAACTACATATTCCCATCTCATATTTTTGCGATTGTTCTTTACCGCCCATCAACTTTGTAATGCATTATGTTATCACTCTTTTCTTTTTTGTGTCGCTCTGTTCTATTGCTCACTGCTTCTCATTTGTGATCTTTACACGTAGTCTGGTCAGTGTTGCTAACTATTTAATTTATTAACTTTATCTAACGTATATTTATTTAATCGGTGACGAATCAGCTCTTAGTAAGGTTTTGCAAGAAGTCAGAATGCTTTTCCAAATTTCCATAAATAAAAAAAAAAAAAATATTTGATGTTAAAATTTTTGCAAAAAAATCTTATGACCGTGTAATCGGATTCCTGATAATTAATTTTTTTATCTATACCGCAGATCCTAGCTGCTGGGTTTACCTGTCCGAGATTCGGCTTAGGCCAGTGTGTACCAGTTCTTTTTTTAATCACTCCATGATCTCTATGCACTTTTATTCGATAATTCATTTAAAAAATTACCCTCCATAAGCATGCCTTAGAAAAATACAATGCTTTTCCAATGGTAAAATAATTTTAAGATAATTTTATTAAGTTCCAAGTTTTGTAGATTTCTTTTTGGGAAACATGATTTTATTACTAAAAGCCTAAGTTAGTTATGGCATTAGAGATGGAAACATATTTTCAACCAAGAACATGTACATAAAATATATGTATGTACATTCAAACATATATATATATGTATATATATGTACGCATGTATGTATATACGTGAATAAATATATAAATAAAACAATGTGAGAATTTAATTAAAATTGTTTTCATTATTGAGGCTAAAGTCATTTAGGAGATAACGCTATCTTGTGAGCACAAAATAAAGGGTAAATTTCTCGAATTTATTGCTGAAAAATCAGTCAACTTGTTTGTACATATGTTGCGTAATCTACGAACAATTTTTTCTGTCATGAAAGCCCCTCCTTTTTGCAGTACCACTTTAAATGTACGCCCAAATAAAACAAAAAGAATCCTTAACATATTTTTTTTTATTTAGTAAAGAATGTCGCAGGACTTTTTCAAAATTATTCGTTTAAAAAATTTACGATCGATGTTAAGTAAAAATATTTAAATGTTTGCAAGGCATCAGTAAAATCGGCCAAAGCAAGATAATCAAAAGCTATAACTAAATTTTGAAGTGAAACGATCGGGAATAGAAAGCGAAATTTCGAGTAAAATGCAATGAAAACTTGAAGCAGCAATAGTAGCCTATAGGTGGCGACCATCACTGGAAAAACCGAGCTTGTAAAAAAATTCGATATCTCCATAAAATTGCTTTTTCAAGATATGAAGGGAAAAATATGCACAAGGTAGCCTTAGCGCTTAAGTGCAATACATTTTCCCTACGATTCTTTATTCAAAATCAAATGCTGCGGGTTCTATTACTTCATAACTTGATAAGAAAAGCTTTCCCAGTATGAAAATTTCGAGGTTTCGTAAAAGATGAAAGTTAGGGGAAGCAGCTATATGTTGTGCATAGACTGTATATTCCATTATTTTGTACATAAATTTCTTCATTGTTTATCATACCCTTACCAAAAGGCATTTGCCAGACGACGCACTGCCCTGATAAAGGATAATTTCTTCTTTTAGAAAAAGAATCTTTTCCCATAGGCTTTATTACAACTCCAGCTAGATGCTAATGATTGCAACACTACTCTTCTCTTTGCGGGTAATTAACTTAATTCCTTCCGTACTCCAAAGATCATGTTACAGCATGATTAGAGCATTTGGATTATCTGGCTAGTTGAAGCTTAAAAGATCAGGCTCTTCTTACTAACTGTTCATATTCTCTATCTATGTGTTAGTTTAAGGACCGATCTAGTAGTAGGTATATATATAAAAAGCTTAACTTGAGAAAGTAAGCACATCATATATATGGAGCGCGCCATCATATCGGGCAATCTTTCTGTTAAAACACCCATCAGCATCACTCACGACATATTTAACTATACGTGTCTCTAATAACACAACAGCACTTTTAAAGAATACCTACAGACGTTCCGTAAAACACTTTACAATTCCGGCGAATATAAATCGGGTGAATGAGGCAAACGCGCACTGAGTTTTGAGAAAAAAAGCCTTCGGAAAGCCGGGCGTACATTAGGCTAATTCGTATTTGAGAAAACTCAGCCACTGCACGATAAGCATCTACACTGGGTATAGTGTGAGGAGAGCAAATATGTATTTTCTCATCTTATTTTTGATTTACAAATCTGTGCCGATAATAATAGAAACCTTGAGCTAGTTTACCGACCTCTGTCAAGATATCTAAGAAAAAAGCATTGAAGACGAAGTTACCCCTAATGGCAACAAACCACATATAATACAATATTACATACAGCTTTTTTTTTTTTCATGGACCTAAAGTGGACTTTATAATGCATATAGTTTTTGAATGATTGAAGGAAAAAATGTTTCACAAAATTCGTGTACTTGAAAAAGCTATGCAATTACGAATATGATGTCAGACAGATAGCGGTCTTCACTATTCGAATTAACTATCCCTGTGACTCCTCCGCACTTCAATGTTCTACAAGCTTTTTGATAAATCTGCAGTGGATATAAGAAACAAGAAATGGACATGAAAATATTGGTGTTATCGGAATGCAATTTCTTTAGCAAAACTTATATACGATAGCATTTAAACGAACACTCCCAGATGGTTGTTTTCACTTAAGCTGCGCAAAGGTGTGGTGGTTCAATGCAATGCTGTCATCAATGAACAGTGTATTTGCAATCAATTACTAGTAAAGGTTCATAAATCTATGAAATTCATTATAGTTAAGCAATAGAGCGCTATTGGCTTTGAAATATCGTTAAATATAGCACGTGTCGAAGAGGAATGATTTTTATCATTAAGAAATGCAAGCTATAGCAGAGAAAAATCATAAAATACTACTTTATTGTTTAAGAGTCTTTAACCATCACGTTATACGTAATTTAATTTTATTTTTATTCTAAATAAAATTTAATATGATAGTAAAAAAAATAAATGGTAAAAAAAAATCATTTACTTTAGCGAAAAAATAGTTTTTTTTTTTTTTTTTTAAATGTCTTTTCAAGCCAGACAATGGATATTAATACACTTTTCCTTTGTCTATTATACATATTATGGCATAACAGGAACAATGCCCAACCAAAGATATTCTGTTCGATTCTTTCTATAAATATTCTAACAACAATTGCATTCCGCCATTGTCCCCATTAAAAGGAAATAAAATTAAATTTTGTGTTTGTGTCAAGTTTGCCCAAAAGTTTCGTATTCCAACAAAAGTCTTCAATACCAATTTCGCTCTTAAATTGCAGTGTAAATACATAAAAGTAAGATGTTATGTGGGAAGAGGTCAAAAGAGAGCTCGCAAAGATCCGAGCCGTTTTTAATAGCGTTCGTCCATGGGCCAAAATACACTCTTTTACCAAATATTATCAAAATATTTCAAAAATTGCGACTTGTATGTTGGACGGATAGACAAGCTTGGATCGATTCAGAAAGAGATTCAACGAGATGATTATACCCACTCAAGCCATTATATCCTTGCTCCACCAATGGTGTAGAGTATAATCAAGAAAAAATAAACTATAAAAGCTTAGAAAATTCATTAAAATAATTGAAGGAAGAAAAATTATTTTAAATTCTAAGGAGCAGATCGATTATATATATAATACCGTTGGATTCACTTAGAAAAAATATTGCTAGGAGATTTACGTGATTATTCAGTCTGATAAGGTATTTTGAAGAAATGCATTGAATTCGATTTTTAACAAATGGAAAAACCAAGTCATCATGCATACTTTTGTTGCTACCGAGCCACGGAGCTTTAAAAATAAGACGAAGCACCTTAGTATGATATTTTTGATCAGCGACTTTTTGTAGAAAATTTTGAACATTACAAATTCTTTTCGTATTAAGGGTTTTTCAAAACCAGGCGTTATATGGGAGATGGTCGAAAAAGTGGTCTGATCCGAACCATCGTCCTTGGGTCAAATTCCTATTTCTTCACAATATCTTCAAAATGCGATCTATAGGTTAAAAACAAGAAAACAAGATGGACGGACGGACGGACAAGTTTATATCGATTCAGAATCACTTTGTGAATATAAAAAAAGCTATGTCTATCCTAAATTTTTCTGGGCGTCGCATAAATCCGCACAAGATTAATACACTTTTGTAGCACAAGTGGTAAAGTGTATAAAGAAAAAACTGTGGCGTTACAATATGAAGCAAATTGAAGTGTAGTTTATTAATATATTATTTTAACGTAATATTTCTTAGCCTTGAAATGTTTTAGTTATCTCCTACGTGGCAATCTAATAAAGTTGATCAATAAATAATAAATTAATAAAAAAAAAAAATAAAGTTTTTCTCTACGCCTATCTTTGCTTATTTTTGCACAAAATTGCATAAAAAATATTAAAATTAGTTTTTCTTTCTTTTTCTGTACATATTTTTTTTTTTTTTTTTTTTTTTTTTTTTTATCTTCTCTTAGTGCTTAGTGATCTGTTTAATAGCGAAAGCACAAATATGTCATGTTTTTTATCGTCTCCGAATTTATGATTGAATCCGACACCGAAAGATGACAAAACTAACTGCTTTTATCGTTGTTTGGCAGAAACATATGATTAATGTTGTCTTAGTGATGATTGTGCTCAGAATAAGACTGCAAGTAAATTTCATATCTACTACATACATATCACTCTTATAGTTGGTAAGGCATTGAAAAAGTTATAATAGGCCAAGGAAAAAGTTCATTGCGTTTTTGCAGTAGATGACCTTACAGTCGCGTTATTTGAGTAAGAAATTAACTAAAGTAAAACATGCACATAAATATAATACATAACGTAAAGAACGAACATTTGTTAATTCAGTCGAAAGGAGTTGCGCGTTCTAAGAATAAGCCAAAATTCTGATAAAATGCATAGTATTTTACAATGCCATTGCGATTGACGTGACAACGATTCCATAGGCTTGTGAAAATATACGCTACGTTTATCAATCAATTTTATGGATTCTAGTCGGTAATCTTTCCTTTCAAACGGGATTTACGAAAAGTTTTATTTTTCTCTTACGATTTGCCAGCTACTCACATTAACGACCCAGCGCAAAAACAGATAGGCGTTCCGATCTGTCGGAAAATCACCGCAAAGGGAATAACGTATTTCATATGTTCCTGTAGGATTGCTCCGGCAGGAAGATGCACACTACCCATCGGAATGCTGGCGAATGCCTACTTGCCTGACTGCTGGGTACGGCCCTTCGGGGAATATTCGTGGTGGCTGTGGTTACCTCAAAGTTTCGTGGGGAGCATTTAAAGAGGTGCTTAGATAGGCCTCGACGCAAACCACTAAGCGAGAATTTGGTCCGCACCCATTTTCTATTGCGGTACTTCAGGGTAGAGAGGCCCCCTTCAATGGGGATTACCTTTCTCCCTGAGGGGATTAGCTTTCTCCCTGAGGGGTCGTCAATCAACTTAATTCGATTGCCGATGGTTATAGGCAACCCGTCTTCTTCATGTCAGGTGCAGACGTTAAACATACAGAGATATCTGTTCCTATGGCCTTGTGAAGAGACGATGCATATATTGATGAAATGGTGGCATTTCAAATTATGACAAATGTTTCCGAAATATTAAGTGAAATGGCGTCAGAGAGTTTGCATCAATTGTTTAATAAATTCTTACATTTTTTACAAAAACAAAAGTGACGGGAAATATTTTGTTTGAAGTATTATTCATCGTCAGTTAGTATCGTGCAAACAAACGGTTTTGTTTGACATATTATGGATCGTCAGCTGGTGCTGTTTTCTACGTAAAATAGCCGGTCCCTGCCGTTTTGTGAAGCATTTCACGACCTATTCTTTGGGTATAATCTTAAGATTAAAGGCGCTCTGCGAACGGATAAATAACCATAAACCAAAATAACTATTGATCAGAAGGCGTACTAGCGCAAAAAGCGAACAGTAGCACATTTCAGTTCAGTCAGAGCTGAAAACTCGTGGGCAAAGTTTCTCATATCGGCCCTAAGCTATTACAGTGTTCAAGTAAAGCATCATAACCTTCGGAACATAACCGAACTCAATTATTGTCATTGTTAAGTGTTCGTAGTGTTCCTTGGTTGAAACAACTACATCTAGCTTATCCTCTAAGTAAGAAGACTTTGAACACTGATAGCTTATTCTACACTGTTATGTCCCTTAGAGCTGTGGATATTGTGGAACGTATCTATTGCTCGTCTCGTCTTCAGCAGCAAGCTCGCTGATGTTAAACAGTAAACATAACCACTCCTCACATACGGTCTTTTTCTAGCACAGAACTCATGCTGATTACACTTCAGGGGGACAAATAATTTGTAGTGTTCCCTAAAGCTTAAAAAGACGATACATTCAGTTACGGTATTTGCGATGTAATTTAGAACTTGGAACAGTAGTGCCCGAGAACTATGTTATTCCACGTACCAACAATAGAATCATGAAATTATGCTTAAAAAAAACTCTTGATCAATAAAAAGCATTTAAGCGTTTCTTTCATTCGCTTTCTTTAGCTATTTTCTCAACGGTATAAAAAGAAAGAAGAAGAAGAAATTTTGCACTAAATTTATAGACTTGTTATTAAAGTACTTTAAAAATGTTTTATTAAAGAGTATCTATGTTATATAAAAACATTTCCCTGACTATGACGAATCGTATAAAAATGATGAAAGCATTGTTGAAAGTGCTTCTCAAACGTGCGTCTATTAGCAGTTGTCTATTTTTATACAATAATTTATTGTTGTGTATACAACAATAGTTCGTTATTTTTTTTTTTTTGTGTTTCAATCCCAGCTTGTAGTTGTCCTGTTGACATTTTCAAAACACTTGTATGACCTTTGAACTTTTCAACAAAGAACGGAAGTAACTTCAAATCACGCGAAATGTGCCACACATAAATTTTAAAAAATGTAAATTAAATGAATAAATAACGGCATTTATTTAGGTGTTTCTTTCTTTAACCAGGAAATTTCTTCTGTTTTTTTTTTTTCGTTTCTGTATCCACACTAACAGAGAATAAAGGTAAACTAGTGTTGTATATGTATTATATTAGTATATATATCTATATATTAGTATATATATATATATTGGTATATATATATATATATATATATATATATATATATATATATATATATGTATATATATGAGTATATATTTATATATATACATTGGTATATATATATACTTTACCGACTTTTAAAAGCTATCCTTACCCATCTCAGCCTATGTACGTCCATTTTTATGGCAAACCCCTATAGTAACCATTCATCCAATAATGCGTTTGCTTTCAAATTTTTCTTTATATATATATATCAGAATATAAAATGAATTTTCCGAATGAAAGTAAAAATTTTAAATAAAAATAAGTCGACTACTTTTTAACGGGTCAAATTTTCGATGGTCAATGATGCGGCCAACAAACTCTTCACTTGCTCTCTCTCACAATTTCTCTTCAAAAAACGTACCCATATATACATATGTATATATATATACATAAATAGTAAATACACCCTACAATTACGGTCAAGTGAAAAGTGTAAATACCTATTTGGTTTCTTTGCGTCGATTATATGCTAAATTAGTGTAAAGTGGCGCTTAAAACTAAACGAGAGTATGAAAAGCCAAACAAAACGTAACAATGCAGCAACAAACAGAGAGGGTAGCAAGCGCACAGTGCTTGCATTTAAGATGATGAGTATTTTAAATATTACTTTTTTGTGCTTAACATGCAATTTCTTATTTTGCAGCAAACAACACACACACACACACACATATACAATAATAAAATGTTTATTGTGGAAATGCAAATACGTAAAAAAAAAAAAAAAGAAGAAAAAGCTCTCCTCTTCTTTCCCGCTCTCTGTGTGTATAAACGTTCATTGCATTGTTGTGTAGCGGCACAATATAAGTCAAACAAATGTACATATATATTAAAAAACAAAAGAAAAAAATAAAAAAAAATCTTGTTGCACAATGGGGTGATGGAATGGTGGAATGGCTGTTCGTCTATGATAATTTTTTTGTTTGTCGGTAATGTAGTAGTGAGTGACACCTTGACCTAATAACGGCACACTTCGTAACACATGTGGCAGCCATACACGTACAAAGTTATCTTAACACTCTTTGATTCCGTTCTCTTTTTGTTTTTTTTTTTTTTTTTTTTTTTTTTTTTTTTGTTTTATCTCTTTTTTGTCCACTATTAACAAGAATACTGAAAACAAAACGGTCTATGAATGTCTTAAACTGTAGAGAAAGAAAGAAAGAAAGAAAAAGAGGAAATAAAAAAAAAACAAAGAAACAATAAATTTAAAGAATATTTCCAAGTATGTAAATCTTATCGGCCAGGAAAATGTAACACTAATAACATCGGATTAATATAAATTTTTTTTTTTTTTTTTCTTTGCACAAACTACACACTACACCCACCACAAAGCTATTCTTAGTCTAATTGTTTATTAAATTGGAGTAAGGCGAATGGAATTAATTTATGGCAAACTAACGTTTAAATCCAGAATTATATATAACTTATGTCCAACACGTCGGAATAGTCTGCATAGCCATATAGCGAAAATCTTTCACTTTCAATACTATATTGAAGAATAGTGGTATATAGAAAAATTCATCGGTCAACGGGACTAATTAACATGCCTTGAACTTGACGTCGAAATTCGCTTAAGCGAAATGATGAATGGCGTAATCACATCTAAGAAATGTGAGAGTGAGGAGTGGGGCTTGTTTCTAACTTTGTACTCATCCTTAGTTGTACTGATAGAAATTTAGCAAGCATCTATTAATTAGTAAGTCCCTATATTTCCCCACTCAACTACTTAGCTTTACAGTTCAACATTCACGGCAAGAACAATGTCTCGTGTCTTTTTTTTTTATTATTCAGAATTGGTTCTCGTTGTTAATTATTGTAAAGATTTGTAAAATATATCTGATAGAGCGTTGCTTCTTAAGCTAAGAAAATTGCGTACAAGTGAAGAAAGAAATGCAAGGGGAGATGGATTTATATTTTCTTGATATGAACGAAAGAAATCATATTTTCCTGTTACTATTTGCCATATAGCGTATTTATGCACACAAACAAAGTGCATTACAAAATATGTTCGCGAATTTATTTAAGTGCAGCTTTTTGATGTGTTTTAAAAGTCGATCAGAAATATCTAATTTCATTACTGTGTTCAAGGTACAAAAGGCACTCAGAGAAAGAATGGTTGCATGATTAGATAAAAAATCACATTTCGAGTTACATTATGGCAAAATATGAAAATTCTGGCAACTACTGCTACGATAGTTTTCGGACAATATTTTTCAATGGTATATAGCAGAGCCGGGAGTATTGGACTAATATGCCAAAAAAGAAAAAAAAAATTTGGGCAAACATTTTACAAAAGTATATAGCAGAGGGGGGACTTAATATGCTGGGCTTTGGGAAATTTTTCATGATATATAGAGAGGAGGGGAGTATTTGGCTAATACGTCAGTTTTTGGACAAAAACCTTTTCGTTGATATATAGCAAGCAGGTAGTATTTGACTAATATGCCAGTATTTGGACAACAATTTTACAAAGGTATATAGCAGAGGGGTGAGTATTGACGTAACATACTGGATTTTGGGAAATTTTTCATGATATATAGAAAGGAGGGGAGTTTTGGACTAGTAGTCCAGAGTGTGGACAAAAACTTTTTGATTGATATATAGCAAGCGGATAGTATTTGTATAATATACCAGTATTTGGATAAAAATTTTACAGTGGTATATAGCAGAGGGGGGAATATTGGCGTAACATACTGGGTTTTGGGAAATTTTTCTTTGATATATAGCAAGACAGGGGAGTATTTGGCTAATACGCCACTTTCTGGACAACAATTTCACAATTGTATATAGCAGAGGGGGGAGCATTGGACCAGTATGCCAGCTTTCGGTAAAAATTTTCTTTAGTATATAGCAGAAGGCGAGAGTACTTGACTAATATGCTAGTTTTCGTAAAGAATTTTCCATGATATTTAGCAAATAATGAACCAAAGTCTACCATTACATCATCACCTACCACCACTTTGCAGCTATTCATATAACGACTTTTCAAAATAAGGTGTTATATGGGAAGTGGTCAAAATCCGTGGTTCAATCTTAACCATTTTCAAAGGGCTCATTTCCAAATGAGTAGTCCAAGGGAGATTATGCCTTTACATGGAAGTAAGATATAATTTTTGGTATCTTATCACTCCAATAAATCGAGAATTGTATTAAACGTTGCAGTGTACGATGTTTAATGGTCGGCCTTGCTTGACTATAATGTGTTTGCATGTTTCTGGTATATTCTAATTCTTGATCACATCTGTTATGGTTAAGCATCAAATGGCTCGAACTTAATCTCACGGAGAATACAGAAAAGGGTCTATTCATAGCTTTATTTACTCTTCATATCAAAATATATCTTTTGATATATGCATTGGAAAACAATTTTTCTAATCTCCAACTAATTGTAAGCATCTTTGCCAATGTCAAGCTTTATCCGTGAACTTAAGCTAAGAAGATTTGTTTCAACGGTTAACTAACTAACGACTAATAACTAA
Source organism: Glossina pallidipes (assembly GCA_000688715.1). Lineage (NCBI taxonomy): Eukaryota > Metazoa > Arthropoda > Insecta > Diptera > Glossinidae > Glossina > Glossina pallidipes. The sequence goes on from KK499808.1 coordinate 1,333,332, forward strand.
CGGCTAACTAATGGTCTAACGAAGATTTTTAAACCAATTTCGAATTTTAAACAGTGTTCGAGTTTCTAATATATGCAGTAAGTCTTATAAATGAATGATGATCCGCAAAAAATTTATCGGATTTGACGAACCATGCCAGTGCACATATCAAAAACTTTATAGCTTAACACAAATATGTAGTAAAACTATTTTAAGTTCCTAGGGGTGTTTGCAAGACCTAGCAAAGAAAGGTTTTGGAGGATCATTTTCTAAATCAAAATAGGTTTGTCTGTTCGCCAGCGTGTTTGATATGTGCCCATATATATATTTTCGCTACCAACATACCGGTCCCAATGCTTTCTAAGGCTTGTCAACAACTGAATCTTGTACCGTACCAGCACTAAAGTTATCCATACCCAAAATTTCATGACAAATGAAGTCGTCTTGTAAGGCAATAAGTTCCAACATAGGCAACTTACTGACACACCTGTTATTTTAAGGACTTTACTACTATCAGTTTGTCCGTATACGTAATCCTCTCTACGTAAATACCTTTCCCCTAAAGAAAGTTGACTTCCATTTTGTAATGCTATCATGCCAAGCATGCATGAAACTGAAAAGCGCGATTGTGTTGGCTCGAACGAAGTACTGGTCATCTCGTCGCTAGATATCTTTGAGCATCTCAGACATCAACTAACCACACTTTGAAGCAAGTAAAGTGACTTAAGATCTAATGTAAGGATTTTGTAGCGACTCTAGAACTTCTTGCTTGCTTTTTATTAATGCCAGGCGTTTTCCATTAAATTTTATTATCCCAAAATCTATGAGAAGGACTGCCCCCGCATGGGCAAACTTATTTTCAATTTTCAACTTACAGAAAAAGCGTACACTTTCAAAATATTTAGTCATTGCTTGAGATAATAATTTTTTGATTAATTTGTGTTTTTCTACTCGTACTGCGCTTCAAGCGTTAATGCTTTTTATTTTCCCTATTATTTATGAATTAGAAAAACAAGTTTGTTTACATATTTTTGCTATTATCATTTTACATGAATGATTATCGTGTCTGCTTTCATACAATTATTTATATATATATTTCTTGTTTAACTTAGATAAGAACATCATTTTTTATTTAGTTTTCAGTTCAAGTTACAATGCGCTTCTTAGTTCTTACGAATATCGCAACCGCGGTGTGCGTTATGTACGTTCATTTCTTTGTAACACTAAGAGGAAAGTAATCCCCCCAAGTCTCCTAAATGAAGTTTAGAAATTTTTTCCCGCATGATCCATAGATCATAAATTGGAAAACTTCCCAAATCGCTCGGCATTGGCCAAAGGAAATAAATACAATATCGGACGGAGTGCCACAAGTAAACATCATTCGTAGTGTACGATACATTTCCAGATCTCTATCAGTCGGGAGAATCGGCTTTTTCATCTATCTCTTGCAAGCAAACAATGTACACAATCTGCTAGAAGGTATTGAAAAATTCGTTATATGCCTCTGATTACATATTTGTTGTCGTGCTTCGTAGAGAGATATGAAAACGTTAGTGATAAATGTAATAATAACAAAAGTGTTAGGTATAAATGTTTCCTTAGCAATGAATAAAAAGCAAAAAATAAAAGAAACAAGAGAAATTGTTCGGGAGACTTTGAATACAGAATACACAACAACACAACTGCAAAACATGTGAACCGCATTAAAAGTAGAGAGAGGGAGAGAGAGAGAGAAAGAAAGAAAGAGAGAGAGAGAGGAAGAGGGTGTGAGAGAGAGAGAGAGATAGAGAGATAGATAGATAGAGAGAGATAGAGGGTGGAGAGAGAGGGAGAGAGAGATTGAGAGATAGATAGATAGAGCGAGAGAGGGAGTGGAGAGAGAGAGAAAGAAAGAGAGAGGAAGAGGGTGTGAGAGAGAGAGAGAGAGATAGAGAGATAGATAGATAGAGAGAGCTAGAGGGTGGAGAGAGAGAGAGAGAGAGATTGAGAGATAGATAGATAGAGCGAGAGAGGGAGTGGAGAGAGAAAGAGAGAGTGTGTGTGTGTGTGTGTGTTTGAGAGAAAGAGAGAGAGAAGCTATTAATTGAATAATCAATTTTTAATATTATTTTGTATATCTCTTCAATGGGCGTGAAGTAAATGACCTTGAACCAGAAAACCGGCATGAAAATGGCTTGATTATCGTACAAATACACTAAAATAACAGTTTCCCGTTTCGTGAGGTCGAAATTACAGGTTCGAGAAGAAAAAAGTTCGAGAAGAAATTTTAAAGTTCATTACAAGCCTACTCTGAGAGAGCTGCGGATTATAACCAACTTAAAAAAACACCTATATGCGAAGGACTGGAACAAGCTGGTGTCGACGTAATTATACTGCAAGTAATAAGCTCTACTTTAATAAATAAATTGTAATGACTGCATAAAACATTTTTTGAATATCTGACGGTTTTTTAGATACATATATGACATCACTATTGACAGACCCAGATGATGATCTTCAGGGTGCCAACTTTTAAACGATACCTGATTAAATTTCATGACAACTTCCCGCTGTTTTAGTGACATTACTTTAATTTTCAAAACAATGGAAAAATCTGAATGTCGGGCGTTGGTTGCACGATGTTTCTTGATGCGAAAAAGTGCGTTCATAATCAACATTGGCTTGGAAAATTGTTATGGCGACGACTCTTGCCTTGTCTTGTAGATAGCTTGCTAATTTTAAATACATTCGTATGGGCACCGATGATGCTGAACGCTCTGGTCACGGGAATTCGGCAAAAAGCATAAAAATCGTGCAAAAAATTCTTTCGGAAGACGAAAGAGTGAAGTTGCATGAAATAGCTGGTACCTTAAAGATATCGGAAGGCGGCGTATTTAGTATTTTGCAGAAATGTTTGTCTATGAGGCACGACAGATTGTCTGCTTAAAGTGTGTGCGCCGCGTTCGTTTATTTTTGACAAAAACGTGTTGACGAGTTCGAGCGCTTTTTAGGCGAAATAAAAAGCTTTTTCCCATGAGATGTGTAACAATGGGCTCATCGCTGCACCCCAAAATCAAATCGGCAGTCAGCCGGTAGGACAACAAACGACGATAGTTGACCAAAGTGACCAAAAAGTTACTGTCGCTAAAACAACTGTAACTAACGTTCGGAAGGTAATGAAATTGTGTGTTATCCACAAATAATACGCTTCCGTCTACAGTGTTACGATGTATGTGTGCCATATCGGAGGCTTACTGAGCGATATAATACTCTGCGTATACTCAATTTTTGTGTGGAAGAAAATTTATTAAATAATGACAACGCATTTTCTTTGAAAAATTATTTCAAAGCGAAGTCAAAGTTTATGAATTCATTAGCAACAGTTCGTAGGGAATAGTGCAGGTGTACAGACTCGTGCATGTTTGTATGAAGTTTATTGTTGTGAGTGAACTCTTTGTCTTTTCAATGTTTTTTCATGCATTTGTTGTTGCTATCTATTACTGAATTTGATCTACGAAAAGTAACTAACACTGCACGTAATAAGTTTCTGCTTTTTTTTGCTTTACGTCTTGTAACTATATTTGAGCTTCCAATTACGGAAATGCAGTGAAGAAGAAGTTTATGTATGTAAAATGAAACTTTTTGTATTTCTAAACGTTTAGAACACAAAACGAAACGCTCTATAAAATTGCATACCTTCAAGGGTTGAACAAAGTAAAATTCATTACGAAATTCATGTTTATATTTTTGTTTATTAAAACTTTAGGAGATTGTTTATATTTAATTTATTGACGCAATACGTTCTTTATTACAATTTTATACCCGTCACCCCGAAAGACGACGGGTCTTATATCCATTTTGTTGTTTATTTGGGTTTCCAAGAACCGAAAGGAATTCTCAGAGATCGCATGAAATGTCGTAAAATTCTTGCGCAGCATGAAATTTTAAACCAAACATGTCCGTCCGTCCGTCCATCCGTCCGTCCAACTGTATTTTGCTGCAATCGGCTTCCAATATGACGCAAAAATGGCAAGTTCTTGTACGCAAGTTTGTATTGAAATTGAGCCAAATCGTTCGAAGGACACGGCAAAAGTACAACGTAACATGACACTACCACTATTTTCAAAAGTAACAAAAATTCGTTATTTTACTCGTTGCGTATAAATTGCAACAGATACAACAATAAAAATTTGCATTTATATCTTGTCTGTGAGTATGTTATGCACAAAAATAGAAAAAATCGGCCACGCCTATACACAATATTAAAGACTAAAGGTGACTCAAAGTGCAGCAGAGACTATATAAAGCCTACATTCATTCTAGAAATGTTTGCCAGTTTGTCTGTCCTTCTGTCCGTTAATGATGACAAAACTGCAAATATCCGCTTAAAATTTAGCAAAAATATTTCAAAGTCATTGCATGCACGTGCAAAACTCGCCCACCGTACAATATAAGGGCATTGAGCGTGATTCAGTGCATTCCATCTTGCTCAGATTTCTGCCCATCATAAACGATACAAATTTCCACTTTTAAAAAATCAGCCACGCTCTCGCAACTAATGTTGTACATAAAGTATCGCAATCTAGTTGTTACCTTTTTTCTTTTAGGCTGACGGCAATGCATATAAACGTTTCGCTCGCTACCGACTTATGATTTCCTTACTTGTTTTTTTAATTTATTGCCACTAAATTCATATATAATTTACGTCAAAGGAACATGTATAAAGCCATCCCAACCTGCACCAATAGCATTTTTAATTAATATTTTCTTTAAAATATATTATAAAGATCATTAAAAGCGAATTTTTCGCAATTCCGATGTAATTATATTTCAATTAATTTCTTTACCATAAGCACGGAAGCCTTTCTTTCTCTACCTTGAAAAAAGCAAAATGAGGTAAAAATATGCTGGCACTTTCTTTATAATAATTATTGTTATTGTTATTATTATAATTATTATTATTATTAATGGAACTAAGACTAAACGTTTCATTATGACCTCAAAAGAATCATGCGAAAATATAATGATGCGCTCTTAAGAAGGAAAGAATTTAAATTCTTGGTTAATAAGATTCAACTAATGAAAATGAGTTTGTAGCTCAAAGCAAGTAAGTTTTATTTGCCTTAGGAGTCTATTTGAATGTTGATAATCTCGAAACGTATTAGAATTACGCAATAGTTTTTGAAATTCTAGTAATTATTTATAGCAGATTTTCGAAATTGTAATTATTGACCTTGATGACCTTGAACCAAAATTTTATATGTGAAAGTAGTTTAGCTTGTTATCTCAATTACGGGCTTCCAGCAACAGATGACAAGCTTGAATAATGGACAGATGGACGGACAGATCGACAAGCAGAGAAAGGAAATGTGGAGCAGAATGACAAACAGACCAATGGATAAGCAAAAAAAGACAACTCGGACAACTATTGTACAGCCTAATATATAAGAAGTGTGACTATCGATACGAAGTATTCGAAATTCAATACCAAGTGCAATCGATCATACTTTATGATTGGCCTGTTGTCACACTTATCGATCAGAGATACTTCGCCTAGACTACGATCACACCCTAGGGGATATCTTCCCATTTTTTCTTCCTGAGCATCACCGCATTCACGTACGTGACAGCTGGCATTAAAAAAAAATTTACATTGATTGTACTTTCCGCGGTATCCACGGCACCTAACAGCGTATTCCAAACAGAGGGGCAAACGCAATCGCCGGGAAATGCTATAAAAATGAACTGAAATAGCGTAGAAGCGGAAAATGTCAATAGCAATAATTTTCCAATGATAGAGAGAAAAGAAGAGCTTTAAACAAATAAATCTGTTAATCAATGCAGTACATAACTGATGCTTCCTGAAACTTAATGAAGCGCTAAGAGAATGCGTTTAGAAAGCTTATTAAGCAGAAGCCAAGTTACGCAATTTTTACGAGCAATGAATTGAAAACCTGTTCTTTATGACAATCGATTTTGTGTTGCACTTTCCCCGAGCATCTGCGTACATATTGATTTTGTATACTTTCGTATCGCTTACCTTAAGAATCTTCCCACATAAATTGTAAAGTGCGATGAAAAGAAAGAAAATATTTTATCATTTACAAAAATCATTACGACGTAACGCGTCGTGACCTTTGTGTATGAAAAAATTATTTTAGAAATAGAGAAAGTGATTTGAAAAAGAAAATTATCAAAATGCCCTTGAATGTAATTAAATGAAGAAGACTATACGTAATATATGTAAATGCGTGATATATGCAAAACGTGTTAAGATGAAAAAATTATTCATTTGCTATTAATAACAATGTCTTTGTATGGTGGATGTTTCTTATGTTTTGCATTTAAGATTTTCGAATTTCTATTTCAGATAAACGCGGGCAAGAAAATCAAATCTCTCAAGTAAATCGTTTACCTCACGAAAATATAAAAAAATCACAACAGCTGCGTGATAATGGATCGATCGGAAATGAAACGAAATGAAACTTGTTATCACCCATCATTCTGGCAACCAAGTTTGCGAGTACATGCAATCGCGTTCATGACGTATAGAATATGGGCTCATCTTTTATTATTTCAATCGTTGACGTTAAGCATTAAGAGTGTGTAGATGTGCACAACATCCGAAAATTCTTGGTATAAACCTGCCTTTTATTGCACTGATCGATTCAAAACGTTTTTGGAATCACATTAAACTTATCGGTCCATCCGTCCATTTAATTTTGTCCATTTTTTTTTTTTGTGTTCAACTTATCTTTTTCGCAACTTTCGGGATATATTGTGGAACTCATTTTCCACTTCATACGCTATTGAAGGTGACTTGATGTGGCCCCTTGTTAACATCAATCCCCGAAAAATACGTTATTTTGAAAAACTATTATCAAGTAGAATAGGCTATGATAGAGTAGGGTACAATACTTAATAGCCAACCTTACTTCTTACTATTCCCTGGTTTGCGAAGTTATTCGCAAAGTGTCGTCAAGTCATGTAAAAGCTCACATTTAACATGTGAGTGAATGAGACTTCGAGATATCTCGCTACTGATCCCATGTAAAGAGGGTGTAAAAGATTCGACCTAAGCTGCATAAAATTCTGTCAATTTTCTTATTTTTCGCCATTTTATCTATGAAATCGACCTGTGCGAGGCCCTGATAAATTTTCAGAACATATGTAAAAGAAACTTTCTTTGGGCCGTTACGTTTAGGAATATAATCCATGAAATGGTGTATTAGTGATGATAGCAACAGATTCTTCGCTTGTATTTACATCCATAGATCCTTACGACTTTGTTTACATATCAAGACCTAATAAAATCTTTACACTGTAGAATGTTTTATGTAAAAGAGAGCTGTCTTGTATGAAAACTTGGCAAAATTTAAGTAGACCACTCGCCCCACACAAAGATAAAAGTTCAATGGTCTATTAATGTTTTGGCTAAAACCAACTCTAATCTTCTTAAAGTCCAAACTAATATGCAACGAATGCGGTTTGAAAAGTAAATTAGATAAGTGTTTTTACATGTACTATAAAAGGCAATCATATCCATAATAAACTAAAGAATTTTTGTATGTATCGGCAATAGTTTTTAAGTAGAGCAGCAATCTCTTTACAAAGCCTAAAATTTTACCAAAATAGCAAAAAAGTTTTGAATAAATGCCAACATTTTTAGATATATTTATTATGCTGCAAAAATAAGTCATAATACAATTTTACATTTATATGCTGTATACGTGGGCTAGTAGTAAATCAATACGGACAAGAGAGTTAAAGAGAAAAGGTGAACGTGTTGCTTGTAAGAACTCCAATGAATTAAGCACGAAAGGACAGGTGCGACATTGCAGATGAAATAGTAAAAGTTTTTTGTTGAGTGAAAGGAAGACGGAAGAATAACATTTTTATACCCTACACCAGTTGTGGTATAAGAGTACATTAAGTTTGTATGGATGTATGCAACACCGACAAGAACATGAGATAGATGCCGCTTTTAATATGCCAATCGATTTAGAATCGATTTAAGCGTGTCTGTCCGTCTAGCGTTTTTTGTGTTCAATCTGCAGGCCGTAATTTTTGAGATATTTTCATGAAATTTGGTACACTCGCGTGTTATCGACCAAGGATGAATACTGTTGAAAATGGTTGAGATGGGACACACCTTGAATGAATAACTGCAAAGTGATATAGGGGCAATAATGTTTTCGCTTGTACGAAACACAATTGGTTAAGAGATTTCAAAGTGCGTTGCTTGATTTTGCACTTTATTAGTGTGTGTGTGTGTGTGTGTGTGTGTGTGTGTGTATGCGTATGTGTATCTAAAAATGAATTCGTTATCTTAAGTGAGTATTGGACACAATTTTTATTTCTTAATGCAATTCGAGTCACTGCAATCCAAATGAAATTTGCTTTTGTTCTGATATGAAAAGAGCAAAAAATTGTTGTTTCCACTATTTTACTCAGTGCATGCTATTATTTACTCTAACAACCATTTTTCTATTGCGCTCTATGAAACTTCATTAAGTAATGAGTTTGTTTAGTTTTTTTTTTTTCATTTTTTCCTTTTTTTATTATACATTTCGGCTCTTCATCTATTCGTGAATTACGAGGGCCAATGACTTGAAAATTTATGAATGAATTTATAGTAAATATATATATGCATAGACATGTGTCAATATATTTGTGTTCATATAAATATTTAGATGATTATAGCATGTACTCTCTCGTTTTTGAATTAGTATTTTAAGTGCTTATGTATGAGTACGTTTTAGAAACCCTTGGGCATATAGGGGGCAATAATAAAATATAAAACACTTGCAAGATGCTAATGTACGAAATACTTTTTAAAAGCAAAAAAATTTGCTTTTTATTGCGAAAACCTTTTTTTTTTTTGCAATTTTGATATTTCTCTCCATAGAAGTAAAAAAAAATAAGTTAAACATAGAGTCTGCAATTTCTCTCTTCTTTTGCTTAAAAAGTGCATGTTGTCGCGATCGCAAGAATTGAACGATAAATAGCTCGAAGGTTTTATGAATTTATTGCAAGAACTTCTACATGATTCTTTCGCTTCCAAATCCGCTAAAAACGAAATTTTTATGATCAATGTTTTGCTTAAATTATTCCTTTACTACTTTTACTTTAGAAGAGATTTTACCGCAACTTACATTTTCTTTGTAGGACCTTTTCTTCCAATCCTATCAAAAATGGTTTCTTGCTTTCTTTACGAAGCAATTTGTGTTTTCACTTCACTCTTAATATTGTTCTCTATTAAAAAATAATTTCTAACAATGCTTCCCCTGCCCCTCTGCACAGATATTTTACTTTTTTCTTTACCTATTGTTGTTTGATATTTAAATAAGATTTTGGTTTAAGCTGTTAAGACAATTGAATAGTTTGCACATCTCCTATTTATTTCAATTCCTTTTCATTTGTTTTTCGTAGACATTCTCAAAGTTACCAAGAGACAATATCTTCTTATGTTCACTAAAAATAGAGGGATTTTTGCATTTATGTATATGAAACGAAACAAGTGAAAACACTTTAGTTTGATGCAATCCAGCGTTAAGAAGCCTAACCACCCTACAATTAGTTATTCGTATAAAGACTTTGCAAAATAAGGTTTCGCATGGGAAATGATACGATCCGATGCATTTTCCATTGCATTCACCCGTCGACCAAATCAAAATATTTTAAAAGTTGCGATCAGTAGGTTGAACGGACAGACGGACCGACAATGATTTTAAATCTATTGGCATGAGAAAATGTGGGTCCGTCTTAAGCCCCTTTGTGGTATTGCACAAAACCGCCCAAAACCTAACACACACGTAGTTTCTGTAGATAGTCTACGGAAACTTTGCATGTACACAGATTGTAAGGGATAAAGAAGCAGTTTATCCATATTTGAGCTATTTTTTCAGCCTTTCAGCGTTTCATACCGTACGGCTACAAGCCACAGCGTTGCATTTAGAACAATAAAACAAACATTTTCTGAAAACATTTTCAAAAAATATGGTTCGGAATTTTGTGGGGACGGGTGCAGTGATATTTTTGGAGAATGGGAAAGTGAAAATCACAAGATGATATTCACACTTTAAAAGCCTTTGTCGAGATGTTAATTTTAAATGTAATTTATTTTAGTTAACCAGTATATGTTTTAACGGGCATTCTTAACTACAGGCTAAATTATATGCCGCTTAGGTGCGTTGTTATCATACTAGCTTTTCAACTGATAGATTACTAACAAAACAGATTTCTAAAAGACATTCTTAAGTAGTAGTTAAATTATATGCTTCTCATCAACGCAAAGTTAGAATATAACTGAACATAGAGTTGTTGTTGTTGATCAAACTTTCAGTTTATTGTCTATTGAAACGACGACGATATTTTCCTAATCGTTAGTTAGATTCTTGCAATGGAAGTTTTATTTATTTTGAACGATTTCCTTATATCATTTTGTTAAGCATATAATTGTTTTGTAAACGTGGAAGAAATCTCACTTTGGTTAACTGAATGCTGTCAGCAGAAAATTAAATTTACTTAACATTCACAATGCAATTTTTATTGTGTGTGTGTGTGTGTATGATGACCCCATTTTTCTTTGCAAGTTGCTTAAGACGGATGTTCGATCAAGGTATGAGTTTAATGTGCTGCCTGCCGATTGTTGTGCATATAACAAAAGTTTCATTCAGTCAACTCGTTAAAACCTCTATTGTCTTTTACATTAACATGTTGGAAATGGTTCTTAGTGTTCGTCTGTCTTTTAATCGTTTAGAAAAAATCGAAAGAAAAGCGACAAAATTGGAACCGTAAAGTAGGTCAAATTTTCTATGATTTTATTTTCACTCAATTTTTTTTTTTTTTTTTTTTTTTTTTGTACACAAAACTATTATACAAAAAGCTTACAACACTTCTTCTTTTACTTATGAAATAACAAAGAAGACAATAAAAAATTTAATATTTTCAATCCGCAACGACATTGCATTTCAAAGGTTGCGACATCAATTACAAAGCGTTACGTATAGATTTATTTTTTCTCCCTCATAATTCCAAAAATTGTCCAAAGCTTAATTTCTCATAACCTCCCCTTTGCAGAGACATTTTGAAAAATTGGTTAAACGGTTGCTTGCGTTTTGTAATATATTTGTGTTATTAATATGTCTCCAAGAGTCTTGATCAACTCTGGAGCAACTACTTATACGAACGTTTACATTGATGATGATTTTAATGATTTCAGCGAAATGAGTTCACTTGAAAAGACAGACAGACGTTGACATTGCATTCAAAATCATGGAATATCTAATTTTGACAGTGCCACGTTTGCATATAATATAGATGATGAGTAGTGAAGAGTTGAAAATTGGAAGATAACTTGACTCGTCTAAATAAACTGGAAGCACTGGATGAATCTTTAAGAAAAATTGAATCAATCAAAATATATGAAAACAAGCAAAAATACTATAATTGATTGAATACCCTACACTCATCTTACCTTACAAATATTCATAAAACGACGGTTCAAAATAAGGAATTTTATTGGATTAGAGCATTCGTCCTTGAGCCAAAACCCTTCTGTATACCAAAATCTATCAAAATTTTTGAAAAATTGGGGCCTGTAGGTTGAACATAAAAAGACAAGATGGAAAGATGGACAGACAAGTATGCGATATGGTACGCAACGGTCTACTCGAATACGTTTGGGACGAACTTACACCTTTGAACCATAAATGGTGTTATGGGGCTTAAGACAATGCCTTGTCGAGTAGTAATATAATGCATAGAAGTACACTCTTCAATATTGCGGTGATTTCATCAAAATTGCAATTTTTGCGATGTTTAAGAATAATGTTTGTTTTACAACCAAGATGTGACCTTTAGCCGAAATCGCTGAAATCATTGATATATAAAAAATTTTAAAGTCGTTTAGGCTATTTTTCTTGGCTTCCTTTCTTACCATAGGAATCATTATTTGTAAAACATTCGTTACACATTATGATGACATTGCGCTGTGCCGTGAACAAAAGCCGAATTCAGATCTTTTTGCCTAACGATTTATTGAACAGAAACGAGGATATTCTTTATAACACCGCTTACCGCTTACAGCGTAAGATGGGTAATGAAATTTTTCCTAGAATCCTAGATTACTTTTCAATCATTAAAAAAGGTAGCGAATTAAATATGAAATTAATGGTCAATGGTTTTAAATTAGCAAATGGCTATGATATGAACAACTTTACCGCAGCAGCTTCAATTTACCTAAATAGGAATTGATATCATGACATATTATTAACTGATAGCAAGCAATTTATTGTATGAGATTTTTTAAATAAATAAAAAAGTCATTCTATATGAGAAATAAGCCACAAAACACAAAAACGCTGCGGAAAATCCATGCTCTGCTTGCATTCATTGTTTGAATGAATGAGAATTTTAAACTTACCTTGAAGTTTCTATGCAACACCTTTTCGTTTTAAATATTGAAACCATGGATGAAAAGATATGAAATCATTCTATTTATTTCATTTTTCCTACATCCTACGAATATCGTTACCAATGCATACGAAACTTCCTTCATTCACATCCGTATCAATTGGAAGATAGGAAAAATATATTAGAACCAAAAGTCATGCACAAAGTCATGTTTCCTTATGATATGCTATACGAATTTGTTGTTGTTTTTTTTTTTGCAAAAATCGATATCATTTTATTCAACGTATGAAGGGAGCTGCGAAAAAGTGTCTGCTGAATTTTGAACATTTGCAGAAATACACGAAATATATTGAATTTTTTTTTCCCCAACACTAGCCACCACTTCTCTCATCCTTCACACAAACTATGAAATGCGTGCAGAGAGACTGGCTTCGGCCCTTTGAGGCGGCCATCCGCCATGAAAATATAAATGAAAACCTTGTTCGCTCTGAAAGTAAGTCGACGATTGCAAATATCGATTATTCGTCGAAAAGGGTAGTATTTAGTGAATATAGAGGCAATTGCAAGTAACACATTCAAAGCAGGTGCTGCTAGTGTTTTTCTTGGTCAGATTTCATCATTGTGCTGAAAAGTCGCAAGAAAAGTCTCCATTTTTCGACTGCTGTTTGTAGCGGTACGTAGTAATAGTTTAATCAACACATAACACACCACACCCACTAATTGGCATCCCCAAGATTGAGCACGTCATGAGCACTTAGGTTTATTGCTAATACCGATGGATCGCCTTATTTGCATCATCATTATTTGTGCTTTGGACGTCATTCCATCATTCACATCATACATCACAAGTCAGCGCTATGCTCACTATGTTTTGAATTAATAAGGAAAAGTAATATCCTCTACTTATGTAAAGATCAGAGACCCACTGTTTTTTTACACACCAGAGTAATACTATTACACAGAGTTTTCAGGTGGAGAAGAAACAATTTGAGGTAATCCTTAAGTTTGTTCTTTAAAGACAGCTATAACTTATTCAAAAGTTTAATAGTTTCCTTCAAACGTACAATCGGTCTAATTCAAAGGTCTTCTAACGAATTTCAAGCATGCGGGAGCACTCACCGAAAGCAACTTTGCTACTGCTTTCAGGATAATGCAATCTTATTGCCTCCGTTGAGGTAGACTTACCTTTTACTATACCGATACATTCATAATCATATTCTGAATCGATCTAAGCTTGTCTGTCCATCTAATGTCTGCCCACATATTCTTCCCTTCAATACACAGGTCGGAAGTTTTCGAGATATACTGATGAAGTTTGGTACACTGACATGTTTTGACTCAAGGTCGAACGATTTTTAGACATTTGCGAAAAAAAATCGCTTAGTTATAATATTTCGTCATTCTAAGTCGGTGTAAAAACTTTTGATCAAATGGGGCAATTTTTTGAACCCTTCACCATACAAACGTTCCTACGGAAGTTGCATTTTTATTATTACTATTATTATTATTATAATTTTAGACTAATGAAATAAATTCTTAGACTAAACAAAAAAGACCTTGAGCACTAGCAACACAGGCTATCGGCTCTAATTTATAAAATGTACATCAGATATTGAGCCTAGTAGTCTTAATAAAGTAATATATCGAATTAATATTCTGTTCTGAAGCTGATTTTAGAAAGTCCAAAGGGTTAATCGTTCCAAATGCAATGCTTCTAGCCAAGGAAAAGTTAAGGCAGTCGCAGAGAATGTGCTTTATAGTAAGCATTTGTCCACAACTGCAGATTGGGGAGGAAGACTTCTTCGAGATCCATTGGTGAGTTGCAATTGTATGCCCAAGACGAATTCTCGAAAATGTTTGGATCTTGATTTTCTCGACATTTGTTGGATATAAAGGTGGAATTAATTGAGGATTAATAGAAGAGTAGTGTTGATGATGGTATCGTAGATTTCCTTCTGCAATTTTCTCTAACTTTTTTTTTTTGCATTTTTATAGGGTAAAAAGGCATCATTTTCAATACTTCTTGCTGAAAATTCCTTTCCAATAATAATTTGACATAAAAATTAAGCTTGCCGAATATGGATCATGTAGGTCTATTTTTTTTGGATACCAACATAATGAAAGATAAGACTTTATAAGCCAAACAGATCTAATTTTTAATATTTTATGATGAAAACTAGTTAACCAAAGGGAATTTGGATCACATAGATCCACTTTTTAAATCGTACCGTTTGTAGGGACTCTTATGACAGCAAATCCTTCTATGGCGATGAAGTCTAATTTGTAATTTCTTCTGACGGGAGCAACTGAAACACAAATAAAATCTTTGCAAAGTACAATTAAATTTGCTAAATTGTGTACCAAGACTTCGTATGACTATGAGCCAATATGAGGGCTTTCATGAAAATTATGCATTTACATAAATATGGTGTATTCTTAATTAAACGAAACGAAGTAAAGTATTTAAGGACCATCCTTGCCCGACTACAAAATTCTTACTTCTTTTTTAGGGTTTTAACCGCGCATTTGTGAATGCAACCGGTTTTCTTTATTATTAAAACATATTCCCCCAGTCGATATACTTCAGCAACTTTCAGCTATAATTTCCTCTTTGTATGGAATTATGTTTCGTTCTCTTATTAATTAAAGAGCTTGTGTGAATTATCTCTAAAGGAGAGCAGTTTAAGTTTTTCCGTTAAGAAGAAAATTTGTAAAGTTTGCTCTTCCCCTCCCTGTTTCTTACAGATTGTTCTCTAGATAATCTCGAGTCGATATTTTCGCAAAAGATGTGTGAAAATGTGTAGGTATCCCGCATAACGGTCATTAAAGTGATTATTTCTCATACGAAGTGCAAATCGAAGTGAAAAAAATGTACTTGTTGTGTGTGTGAAGATGAGAACGATCAAGCGTGATGAACGAGAGCGAGAGAGAGAGAGACTGCAAAACGCAATAGTTAGGCAAACGTAATACACTTCAACATGTTAATTAACATGTTTTCAATGATGGAGTGACGTACAAAGAAGAACTCGATAATGATGAGGTAGTGCGTGCCAATGCAAATAAATACATTTACTATTTGCTTAGAAAATGTTTACACATTTTGTTTTTTTTGTTTTTGTTTCCTTGTGTGTAGTTGGACGATAAAATGTCTTGTTTGTTTGTTTGTTTGTTTCTTTGTCAGAAAAAACAAATGTCCGTGCGAAACTGTCAAATGTAACGTACTTGAAAATGCATGAAAAATAGATTTCACTTGACGAAAGTGTGTACTACTTGTAAACAACATGCAAATGTATTAGTAAATTATTTCATAATTATACGCATCGCTTTAAAGCGAAACACTTCTTAGTAAGTTTTACAGAATTATGAGTAATAGGTGTGTGCACAACACCACCCTTTCGTAGCGACGTTTAAAATATTGCTCGTTTTTAATTCTTGCCAGACTATATATTATATCATGAAATTTGTTTTAATTAATTTCAAGATTTTGATTTGATTTAAAAGTCCATGAGTATCTCATCAGTTAGCAGCGACATATACAAATTATTCAGCTATGCGTAAGCTAACACCAATTTACGTCGCCTCCATAAAAGAGCAGACATAATAACATGCTAACATGCCATGCAAATAGAACGACGATTGACGATAACTTAAGTTTCACTCTAACAGACTATTTGTACGAACCGGGCTTCACGATTGTCAGTCGATAGCACATTTTCAAGATCTAATTTTTTGGACTTTTTTTGTATGTAATTTTCTAAGGGCTCTGTAATATGCCATATATGTGATTAAATACCCCACACCTATCTATGCACAAACCCACAGTCTAACATATAAAGACTTTTCAAAACAAAACCGTTATATGGGAAGTGATTGAAAAAATGGTCCGATCCGAACCATTTTCAAAAGCATTGGTTCTTGGGCGAAAAAACGCCAACTTCACGTCAAAACTTGCGATCTGTAGAATGAACAGAAGACAGACGGACAGACAAGCTTAGATCAACTTGGAAAATGATTTCGAATCATTCCATATAAGCAAACGTGGGTTTATTTCAAGTCCTTCCGGGTGTTGCATACATCCGCACAAACCATACACGCAAGTCGTGGAGAAATCTCAATACTTTACAGGGCATATATTACATTAATGCAAAGGGGAATACCGGACAAAGAGCCATCGTTTTATACTAAAATAATAAAAATGCACTGAGACGCAATGAGCTTATACGACGGATTCCGTCAATCGTATGTATACACGTGTTAACGTATCAATAATGAGCAAATGTCAACCGACTTTGCATGATTTCGTCAAAGATCATCTAAAGTTCTCATTGGCATTAAGGGACTTGAAAAATTGCACAGAAAAAGTCACATTTGTAGCTGATTTTTTAATCAAAAAAAATCCCACTTAAAGAATCAATCAGTGGAGATACTCGACCACCTTAAGGTGTGGCTATATCTACCTATTCCAAAAAATGGAGTTGCCAATGCGACTAAAATGCTATACCTAAGATGGGCGGGATGGGTGACAAGCTTGCATCGATGCAACTCTGTCACTTACAACTCAATGATTCGGGTTATATCGGGGCAATTGTCCCGTTAGTTAGTAGGTGGTATAGATCGTGACCCTATAATGCCTTATCTTTCGAACGACCTGCTTTGAGATGCGTTTTGTAACTTTTGAAGTTTTTCTTTTCAATGGAGAAAAAATGTCGATCGTTTTCAATAAGCTTCGGCAAATGGACTCACGTACATGACAAATTAAATTCGTTATTTATATATCGGTTAATTTTCATTCCTTAAGAGTATATAGAGTAATTTAGTTTCTCTCTCCCTTTCTCTGCTGTTTTTCCAAAGATCGTTCCATTGCCTTCGAAGGAGGATTCACTTTGAAGCCGCAATGTCAGAAGAAGAGCAACACATTTAGAAAAGCCAGCGTTGAAATTGATATACTTTAGAAGTTGTTTTCTAAAAATGGGGGAAAAAAAAAACCAAACGCAACCCCTTCGTTCAACTTACGTCTCGTCACAAATTAGTCTCCAAAGGGAAATAATTGGAATTTCTTTTTGCCTACACTTTCCCTGCCTAAAACTTAGTACATGTCTCGTTTTGAGATATACCATCATGTGGTGGTGTCTACACACGTTGCACACGACACACATTACAAAGTTAACCTATTCGCTATTGCGGTTAGACTAATAAAAACTGCGCTTTATTCATTTAAAATACATGCGATTTTTTTTTGCTTAATTTTCCACTATTCAGTTGTGTGCACAATTTTATCTTTCCTTATGTTGATATAGATGATGGTGGGTTAGCACACACACACACACACACTCAATTTTTGTTTTTTAATTAAAAGTTTAAAAACTAAATATTGAAATTTAAAATTTTTTCCAAACAGCATGCGTTGTCTTCAGCGCTTATTGCATTTGGTTTTAATGGACCTTTTACCATAAGAATAGTTAAGTAAACGAAAGAGTAAGGAAGAAATAGAAACAAATGTTATAGCTCTTCTTCTTCTGCACAAACAAATGAATGAAAATAAATACCGAAAAACGTGCAAACTAGCATTTACATGCCCTGGAGAGCATAAATAATTTCGATTGTAATCAAACGTGCCATTCATTCGCTCCCTCATATTTTATTACTATTGCAGTACCACCACCACCACCACCACTCATGCATTAATGGGGAATGACATTAAATTGCGTAAAATTGTAAAGGCACTAAAAAGAGCATTGTAGCGCGAAAATAATTTTAAGTGAATACAAAAAAAAAAAAAAAAACCCACTGAGAAAAAAAATATGTTCATTTTTGCATGACACGAGAGAAAATTGCATATGTATTGTAGATCTCGTCGTAAACATTTCGAGTTCGTAAATCGTCTTAGAGAAGAAAGAATTCTCTGATACTCTACTAATATCAGCACTTGAAGCCATTAACCCATTGACTGCCAGCTACGAGATATCTCGTATTAGAAATGCTGGCTTCTCGGGGCACTGTGGACAAAAATACCTAGTCTTCTAAGGTTTTCTTGAAGATGTTGTTAATAATGAAAATCAGTTCCATTTGTATTACAGTTCCTGCTTTCTGCTTTCTTGCATTGCTGTCGTCACCAAGTAAATGCATAATAACTGACTCCCCAAAATTGAAGTAACGTCATCCTTTTATTCTTTCGATTTCTTTGGTTGTGAAACATGTGTGCATTGTGCAGGAAGATTTCCAAGTAATTTAATGCAATTTTCTTGTATCAAAGGATGGTTTTCCTGAAGAATGAATAATATGACATAAGGTGGTCAGAGCGTTCAATACCTGCTATTCCCAAAGTATAACCTCTGACTGTATCTGGTTTAGTCGAAATTTTTTCATTTTTGTTCTGCATGTTGGCTGCGCAAGTGGCAACCAGCACAGAAATTTTATTTAGTGACGCCAGCTACGAGTTATCTCGTAGTGTTTTTTTTTTCAATAAAATTTACAGTAAATGCTATTACAATATTATATCAGTAACTTATTTTGTAAACTTTTATGTATTCTTCAAAATGAAACCTTGGCACTTAGGGCAAGACGCTCTAAATATGTCGGGCAGTCAATGGGTTAAAATTTATCTCTTATAAATGAGTGAGTTATTCAAAAGTTTTCACAACATTTGAGTTGAAAACCTTCACCAACTATGCTGTAACTCAAGAAGACTTGAAATGGCAGAAGGACGAAACAATTTATGGATGTTCGTTAACTAACTTAATTTTTTCCTCCTTTTTGACTGAAAGCCTTTTTCCTAAAAAGAAAAGAATAATTGCTCCTCTTACAAGGTAATCGAGATATCAGGGGATTTTTTCATGTCTTTGGAAATATTGAAGCAGTGATCATCGGTCAAACTATTTTGATTCGAACAAATAATAACTAAAGCAATAAATACTTAATAACTGGCTTGAGCTTAACTAGACAGCGATCAGTGTTTACATGAGTCCACACTGATTGTTCAGTTACCGCAAACTCATAACAAACTACTTGCAAATGACTCCATCACCTTCATCTTTAGCACCTTAAACATTGATATTATTGTGGACAGAAAAGCATGACCGACCGATCTTAGGTTAAGTATTTCCGCCTTTAAAATTGTCATGACGTAAACGCTTTTCGCAATGTTAAGCCAACATGAACCTGCTTTTGATACCCTAAGTTTCACTTTTCAGAAAAATTTCATCTTCGACCTTGACTTCCTCGATTTCACTATACTTCAAACATAATATCCTTAATACTTAATAACTACCAGTTTTAAGAATAGAGAACCTACTACTATCCTATATCTGATTCAAGGTAATTTGAAGCTAACCCAGTAAGTGTCAGGCTCCGTCTTGAATCTTTTAATCTTTAACTTCTTCTTAACTCCTGTTGAAATCGCCTAAAACATTCTGTCTTTCATACATGCAAAGTGTAGATGTCTAGAAGAGCACGAAACAGTGTAGAGCTAACAGCAAAGAATAAAACGAATGAAGTAACACGTTGCAAAGAAATACAAAGAAACAAGAGTCAGTCGTTAAGTGGAAGTAGGCGAGTCAAGTTGTAAAATCGTACAGCCATCAAACTTCTTTTGCTTACTTTTATTACTTTTTATAGACAGTTAACGAGTGAATTCATTCGTTGAAGTGAATTTGATTTATGTCCTTAAACATAACGTTTCCCAAGTCTGTCTTGTGAAAAAAATCTATTAACGACTTATTTACTGAATGCTTGTCTCTCTCTCTCTCTCTCTCTCTCAAGAGCATATATACATGAAATCTTTTCCTGTTTATGAGGCGGCTTTGCACTTCATGTTGAACACATTGTAAGCAATGTCTAGGCAAGCATAAAGAAATGTTTACACTCAAATGAGAGGCATCCTTAAAACATTCAACCAACCATTCATCGGCACTAAAACAATTTCGCTATTGGCCATTACTTTGACAAGAACTTGTTTGGAATTCTCAAAGAAACAGACATGAATTGTAACAGAAGGTAAAAATTTAAAATGGAAGAAATGATTTCAGCATCTTTTATGGTAGGACATGTTTACACCCATAGTGGGCAAGACCAATGGTTAAGCAACATTTGAATCAGTAATCTAACAGGGACCGTTCACAGCTTCAAAAAAAGATACGTTAGTTCTCTTGGTAACACCCTGAGATAAACAACAGGCGGCCCCACTATTTTAATTAGTGAACATTTCGGGATCGCTTTAAAGGAATGAGGATTCCAAAAACAAAGAACAGAAAGTTAACTTCCTAAGCAAACTTCAGTTTATCATTTAAAATTATTCTTAAACTTATTGCAAAAATTTTCGACGGGCATCTAAGATGCCAACGAGAACAGTGATATGATCTCTCGATAGACGCCCTTAAAAGCAGATGCAAAACTGCGTTTTGAAGATGTTAATCTAAAACCTAATTATTCCTTGGCATTAACGAAAGAACGAACAGTGTAATAGAGACTCTGGTTGCTGGACTGAAGTACTCACATTATTAATCTATTTTATCAATCTGAATGGGTTAGACGGTCCGCCTTCAAGCGATTAGAATCTCATCAGTTTTTTTATACCCTTCACCGAACGGTTTGGAGTATAATCGTTTTGTCAAAACGTTTCCAACGCCCAGAAGGAAGCATAAGAGAAAGCATAGATATTCTTGATCAGCATTAAATTCTAAATCGATTTAAGCATGTCCGTCCGTCCGTCCTTATAATGTCTTTTGTAAACATTGTCCTGGCCGTAAAGATAAAGCTATCGACATCACATTTGGCAGAAACATTGGAATTTCTTGCGCGCATGTTGGCACTAAAAACGAGCCAAATCGAGCCAAATAACAAGCCCACAGCGCCACGCAAACTGAGAACACCTCTGTTTTTCGAAAGGAATGAAAAATTGGTATTTTGCTCGTTACTCATAAACTATAGCAAATAAATGTACAAAAATTTGAACGCATATTCTATGGGCGATGCTATAGCATTTGTGCACAAAAATAGGGAGAAATTGACCACGCCTACTCAATATTATAGTGTATCAAAATTGCATTAATTTTTTCAATAGCCTTATAACGCGCAGAAATAAGTTTCAAGAACTCCATAATCTGTGCAAATTCTTGGCCAGTTACAACTCTTAAATGTACCTAAATATGTCCACCTGTTCGTTTGTCCATCTATCTTTTGGCGCAACTTTGTAGTATTTTGTGGTAACCACGCCTACCGAATATTATAGTGTATTTTATATCTTTATAAGGCGCAGAAACGAGCTTCAAAAATGTTATAAATTCTTCACCTACACATGTCCACCTAGTCGTCTGTCCATCTGTCTGTTTGCGCAACTTTTTTGTATTTGGTAAACATTCTCTTGCTTTCTTTATGTCTCTTTCTTATCTTCAGACCTACGTTAACATCGGAAATTTAAGCCTTTCTTCACAAACCCATTCGCATTCGAACACCAGGATATTTATGAATAAAATGTTGTTCGCTAAATCTAAATCGACGAGGAATTCAAATCTACCTGATCAAAAGTATTTATCACCATCAAGACTAGTCTTTGTTAAGGCTGTAAAGTTGTGGATCTAATTACGCGGCCGTATTGAAACGACTGTTTGTGTGAAGGGGTTTAAAGTTGCATTACGGCCTTCTGTGGCTTATAATTTATATTTCATTTCTATAACTTATAATTCTATCTAGTACTGTATAGCATAGGGACTATCGATGGCTATACATTATCGTTGGTCGTAACTGTACCGTAAGAGATGGTCAGCGATATTAAGAGCTGAGAGAGAGAGAGAGAGAGAGCAACCAGAAATCAAAAGATTTACATTACCAAGTTGACTTAAAAATTTATGGCTGATCAAGAAGGATGCAGACGAAATGGATTCTAAGAGTTCAGATATCCTAAGCCTTGCGTAATATTCCGCGAATATATTTCAACTTACCGGTACACCGGTACACCATGATAAACAATTTTTATGAACTTATGAATATTGATTTAGGTTAATTTAGAAAGCTTTACTTATCTTTGGTAAAACGTATCTCTTAAGAAATCCATCTCAATTCCTAATAGACACCTGTCTTCTATTCATATCTGAGCCGAACAAATGTTCCGTAAGCCGTTATTTGCAATTTGAAAGTGTAAAGTAATTACCTGGAGTATTATCTAAACAGAGCACATTGAACTTTACATTTATTTGCTTTGCACAAACCAAGTAAATTATTAACGTTTCTAATAAACACCTAACTTGCCTTGAACTTTTCTAAATCATGAAATTTAGAGTGAGGGGGAAACATTAAAGGTTTCATAAACAACATAGGGAGTGAATGACCGATATTGCTATTAAATTTTATTGATTATTAAATAATTTCTATTTTATCCTTTATTGAGGGGGGAACTTTGAACTTAATCTCTTGTATGCGTGCATTTAATATTAATTTTTTGTTAAAATACTTTCTTGGGAATTCTTTTGAAAGCAGCAAGCATGCACTCACGTACAGTGTATACGTTTTCGATGACAAGCTGAGTTCGAAGAACGAAAAA
Organism: Glossina pallidipes; assembly: GCA_000688715.1. Lineage (NCBI taxonomy): Eukaryota > Metazoa > Arthropoda > Insecta > Diptera > Glossinidae > Glossina > Glossina pallidipes. The sequence goes on from KK499808.1 coordinate 1,356,241, forward strand.
AGAAAAAAAAAAAAAGAGTTCATAGCAACCGACAATATTCACATGGAGAACACTTTGCGATATCTGTGTTGCTCGTTGTTCTCTGCTTACTCACAATACTCGAAAATTAACCGAACGACTCGATTAAATACATTATTAAATGTTTTTCACTTTTTTTGTTTTTCACTTTTTTTGTTTTTGTAAAACAACTCAACACAATACAGCAAAACACGAAAGTCATTTATGATGAACTCATCGTTAAATTAAACAGCATAACAGCGAGAATAAAAAAGATAATAAACTTATTGTTGTTGTTGTTGTTAGTTCTATATGCGCCTTTACACGAACACTCCGAGCGTTGTAAATAGGAGAAAAAAAAAAAAAAATCAAATTTACAATGATTCTCTTACGGACCATATTTAACAGGCATTTAAGCTTAAAACTGCGTGTGTATCTGTTGCCCGCCAAAAATAACTGTACGTTGTTACCAAGTTTATGCTTTACTAACTTTCAAGTAACCAATCAAAACTCAGTGTACTGATGATGATGATGATGATGATGATGATGATGATATGCATGCCTTTGTTTGTGTGCGTAGATTTTTCTTTGAGTCTACGATGGATCTTTTGTTTGACTACATTGACTCAAATGCTTTTTTGTTTTTTTTTTTTTTTTTTTTTTTCTAAAGCGCATAATAGATTTAATTGAAGAAGATATTATGAGGTTGCAATATTGCGTAACCGGTAAAAGCTATGAAAATAAAAAGCTTTGGGCAATTCTTGCAAGTAATCCATAAAAACAACCAAAGCATAGAAAATCTTAAAAAACTTTCGCAATGATTCGTGCAATTAGTTGTGTTCTTGTCGCGTTCTATATAGAACTTCGAGTGCAAATTCCATTCTGTAAAACTATTTCGGTATTCGTTCATGCTTTATGGATAAAAGCAAAAACATAATAATAACAAGTAAGAACATTATAGTCGGGCAAGATGGTCCATTAAATATCCTACAACACATTGTCTCACACAATTCGTATTTTTATTCTAAAACACAAAAATTATATATTGTTTCTATATAAAGGCATATTTGTATCCTAACCTAATGTAGTGCAAGCTTAATCCTTACGTAGGACAGGATCCAAAAATAGGCGTAGATGGTCCGAATTCCGTAGAGTTCTTTTTTGTATGAAATTACTATTATGGACGAATTTTCATCATCACATATTAAATATTAAACTTTTATGCTCTACAAAGGTCCAACTTTCATCAAAATCCTTATTAGGGTAGGATCCAAAAAATAGGTCCACAAGGTCCAAACTTGGTGCAGTCAAATTTTTTATGTTAAATTATGATATGATGATATTATGATATAATTTTCTTTTTGAAGCATTGAAAAGTATACCCTTTTGTCTTATGAGCTTCAGTTTTCGCTATATGAGAGAGGCTTCAAAAATTGCCCCACTCCGTTTAAGGTTTCCATACCAAGTTAGAATACCGAAATACTGCCACTTTTGCTGAGAAATGTTGAAAATTGCAATTTTTTTCCATATAACGACTCTTTAGAATAGGGCGTTATATGGGGAGTGGTTGAACAAGTGGACCTATCCGAACCATTTTCAAAAGTGTTCGTTCTTAGGTCAAAACACGTGACAAATAACTGAAAAATTGCGACCTGTAGCTTGAACACAAATTTACGTAGATAGACAATAGACGGACAGATGGGCAGACAGGCTTAGATCAATTCAGATTATGATTCTGAATCGATCGATATAAGAAAAGGTGCATCTGTCTTAAGTCCCTCTGCCTGTTACATACGACCGGACTAAGTTAATATATCCTGTACCACACGTGGTGTACGATATAATAAACACATGTTATTATATATAGAAGGGAGAGCGAAGTAAGAAAAAAAGAAATTTATGGAAGATATGCAAAAAAAAATAAGTAATAAACTTATATTCGATCGGGACAGAGTTTTTTATACTCATCACCGCTTACCCACAAAAAGACAGAGCAAGTAAAAGAACAAAATTTTCATGCTCTATAATATGGGGTGGGTGCAGCCGACTATTTATATTTTCAAAATAAAAGTTTTTGTCGTATAGGCATGTGGGCGTTGTAGGCGTGTCCTCTGAAAAGTTTAGGCAAATTGCAAATCCTTTTTCAAATTTGTTGGCGATATCTTCATTTTCGCTAACGGGAGAATGTTTACCGCAAATACTACAAAGTTGAGCCAAAAGTGAGATGGACAGACGAACATGTTTAGGTACATTTAAGAGTTGTGACTGGCCGAGAATTTGCATAGATTATGGGGTTCTTGAAACTTATTTCTGCGCGTTATAAGGCTATTGAAAAAAATAATGCAATTTTGATACACTATAATATTGAGTAGGCGTGGTCAATTTCTCCCTATCTTTGTACACAAATGGTATAGCAACGCCCATAGACTATGCGTTCAAATTTTTGTATATTTATTTGCTGTAGTTTATGAGTAATGAGCAAAATACCAATTTTTTATTCCCTTTGAAAAACAGGTATTCTCAGTTTACGTCGTGCTGTGGGCATGTCCTTCGACTGATTTCACCAATTTTTAATACCAATCTGCGTGCAAGAACTTCCACTGTTTCTGCCAAATTTGAAGTCGATAGCTTCTTTTCGTGGCCAAGAGAATGTTGACGACAGACGTTACACAAACGGACAGGCGGTCAGACGGACAGATGGGCATGCTTAAATCGATTTCGGATATCATCAAGAAATTTGTGGGGTCTCTGATGCTTCTTTCCGGGGCGTTGCAAACGTTTTGACCAAATGAATATACCCCTCATCCTTCGGTGATGGGTATAAAAAAGTCATGGAAAAAACAAGAGAGAAAAAAACTTGCTTCATTAAAAATATATATGTAATAAGAGAAAGAACGATTAATATTTATATAAGTAATGTGAGGGTGAATTCAATTTTCTCACACCCTACACCACTTGTGGTATGAGGATATATTATGTTTGTGCGGATAGCGAACGATTCGGAATCACTTTTTGACCTTTGTCTGTCCGTCGGTCATACGAGCCGAAACTTTCTCGACATTTCGATGAAATTTGTGTGCTTTAGCTCAAGTGCGAACGCTATTGAACATGGTTCGGATCGGACCACGTCCCATATAATGGCTTCTTTTGAATCTCCATTATATTAATAAGGTAGACGTAGCGTCTCTGGCCTGCTATAGTGGTTTTTCTTGTTCTTTATTTATGTTTATTAATGAAAGCAACATTCTTTTTGGAGCACAACAACAACATTATTTTGCTTCTGCTTCTTAAAAGGTATACAGCGAGCCAACAATAGTCGATTCATCGTATCAAAGTAAAAAATGCTCAGCGTGGACGAGAGACGCTTTGCCGGTACCTTGATAAGGCCAACGACCAGTTTATGGTATTTATTAAAATTCATTCACATATTAATTTATTGTTTGTTATTATTATTATTTTTTACATGTTCTTACGTCCCGCATAATTTTTTTTTCTTTTTTTTTTTTGGTAATGTGGAGGCTTTATATATTTCCATATTTTGCAATTTTAATTAACAATTTTAATTATTCTTTTTCTTTATTATTTATTTTTTTTATTTTGAATGTAAAAATGAAACCTTAGTAACAGTGACGGCATATTGAAAATGGTAGTCCCGTACTGAAGTTCTATAGTGTTCTTGTCGAACACTTTGTCCGAGTTGTGTATATAAAAAAAAAAGGACAGAAAAGGCAAAAACACAACTATTGTTTAAAGGATAGATTGCTCGCTAGACATAACCAAGTCTTACAGTCAGACTGCAAGAATGACTTACCTAAAAAGAAAAAAAGTTGAAAGAAAACATTGGGCAAACACGCCTCTCCTAGCGAGGACAATACACTGGCTGATAAATTCGCAAAAAGTTACGATGGGAAGAAAGAAATTGGTAACGGACCTTACTTCTAATGAGAGCAGTACTCTCTTAGTGAGGACAATACACTGATTGCACAAAATCAGCGGCGGGAAGAGACAGGAATCGGAGTAGCATCTCATTCACAGTGAGGACAACATACCGGCTGATATTTTTGCACAAAGTTATGGGAGAAAGAAACAAATCGAAAAAAGCATCTCACTCCTAGTGCGGGCAATAGGTTGGTGGATACGTTTCCAAAAATTACGACTAAATCTAATAAAATGAATATCAGATTCTGATTTTAGGGTGGACAGAGATCACAAAGAAAGAATCCTGCCCCAGAAGAGAGCACCAGATATGAAACTGACGCACATATTGTTACCACTATCAACGCATGATTTGTATTTGCATTTGTACTACAAGACCATTCAAAATAAATCAATTCTAATTAGAATGAGATGAGAACGTTAGGAATATGTAATACGAGCGCACAAAGATCGTAAGTGGCTTAGATAAATAGCTCGCAAGCACCATTGTCATGTAAATTTCCACAACCGTTACAACGTTTGAAATCATTCGGTTAATTGTATTTCAATTTACTTTTCATTCTAAGCGGGCTGATATGCGGATAGCTCGGCTATATATCGGCCAAATTCAATGAAGCATAAACGCGCGATATCTTTCATATTTCAGTTGTTTTCTTTGACAACTCGAACAAGCTTACAGCCATTTTAGGCTACTAAGTCAACTCATAATCGATACGAGAGCTTACCAGTAAGTTGTGCCGCTCAACGATTGAGGATAACGAGACTTACGTACAACTCAATGAATCCACCAGGGGTCAATGCCGGGATACCATTAGCAAGATCTCTTAGCACAATCATACAATAAAAAGGAAGCATATTGCTAACAGGATGAAACCTCCCAACGAAAACTATAGCATCATCAGCAGGGTGCAACTCCTATAAATCAACACTGATACCTTCAAATGGAACATGCAACTTAGGGTAAGAGAATCGTGTGTAGATGCAGGCGTTAAAGAATGCCAAACTATTAAATTATTTAAAAAAGGGTCATTTTTCTAATCAAGATCTTTTCAAACTAGGACTTTATATGAAAATTATAGCTAAACGTAGCCTGAAACAGTGCATTTGTAATGCGCTTCATTCTCGAGCCAACTATATCCATGTATAGGCTTTGAACATAAAAGTACATAGATGGATACTAGATAGATCAGACAGATGGACAGACCGTCTTCATTCTCGAGCCAACTAAATCCATGTATAGGCTTCGAACATAAAAATACATAGAGGGATACCAAATCGATCAGACAGATGGATAGACCGTCTTAAACCCACTCATAAAATGAATATGAATTGATTGCTCCAATAAGAATTGATGATATTTTAAATCATTCTGGTTATTGTACACATTCGCAAAGACAGACTTAACATACCCTAACCACAAATAATGTAAGGTATAAAGACTTTCATAAGTGAAAAGGAAATCTTTCAACCTATGTTGCAATCCAGCCTTAATGAGGCAGGTAAGAAAGAGCCCAAATATAAAACAATGATAATAAGAATCACGAAATTCTTACCATTGATAAGAGCACTTCTTGCTACTGACAGCCGTACAATCGCTCTGCATCGTTTTCGTTGCGTTTTTTTTTTTTTTAGAAAGAAATCAATAATCTCGCTAATGCCTGCATTTTGTTTTTGTTGTTGCACTAAAAATCCAATTAAAAGTTTTTTGAATTCAAGTTTTCGTTTAAGTTTGGAGCTAAGGGGAGGAGAACAAGTGTCTCACATTATATTTAATTAAGAAAAATTTTTAAATTTGTTTTTTTTTTACTAAAATAGGAAGATATTGTTATCGTCTAAATCGTAATACTATATCAATGAACTATTTTTTTTTTTTGTTTTTGCGTAAAAATCCACTTTACTTTCGTTTTCGCTATTTCTCCCAATTATTGTCTTGTTTTGCCCTCATTTTCGTAAAGAACTTATTAAATATTCTTATCGTAGACTTGCATAATTGTTTTCCTGTTATTTGGTGTCAATTATCTGTCTGTTTATTTATTTTATCACGTTTATCATAAACGTTTGCAATGTCTATTGAAAAGACTCGAGACTGCTTAAAAACACAATACATTACTGCTGACGTTGCTTTCAAAAATTTTTTTTTTCCTTTTCATATCCTACACCACAAGGTTAAGTTAAGCTAATGCGAACGTATGTAACACGCAGAGGGGCTTAAGGTATACCCACCTATTATTATAGCAAACGATTCGGAATCGTAATCTGAATTGATCTAAGCCTGTCTGTCCGTCTGATGTCTGTCCATGTAAATTTGCGTTCAAGCTACAGTACGCAATTTTTGAGATATTTTCATGAAATTTGGTACAGTTACGTGCTTTGATCCAAAGACGAACGCTATTGAAAATGGCTCCGATCGGTCCACTTTTTCGACCATTCTTCATATTCCCCATTCCCCTCTGTTGAAAGGTCGTTATATGGGAAACAAATTTCAATTTTCAAAATTTCTTAGCAAAAAGTAAATTGGTATGAAAACTTTGCATCGGCTGGGGCAGGTTTTGAACCTCCTTTCATATAAAGAAAACTTAGCTTCATACGATAAAAAGGTATAATTTTCAATGCTTCATGATGAAAATTATATATCATAGTAATAATTTAATATAAAAAAATTAATTTTACCAAATTTGGACCATCTTGGCCTATTTTTACAAAAATTGATCCTTTATGGAGTAGAAAAATCAAAGTTTTAATGTGTGGGGATGAAAATTTGCCCACAATAGTAATTTCATACAAAAATAAGAATTGCGTTAGATAATGTGGTATAGGGAATTTAATGGTCGGCCTTGCCCGACTATAATATTCTTACTTGTTTTTTTTTTTTTTTTTATAAAAGTGAAAAGAAAGAAAACCACAGTAATTTACGGTTAAGGTCGAATGCTGTGCACTAATTGTCTAGCTTAAGCGACAAGTTAATCTTAGATACCTACAACAGGCATTTCCTACCTTAGATTTTATATGAAAACAATATTAATCGTTTCACTTTATCTACTGTGCATACATATATGATTGGATTTATCTGACTTATGAACTGTACAAGAAGAATTAAAATGTCATCCCATTGGCAATAATTTCTATTAAGTACAAGTAAAATCATTTTTGATGAGGAGAAGGTGACAGACTTTGACCTCGAAAACTGAACATTTCTTTGGACAAAAACTTCAAACTACATCAATCCGCATTTCATTGAGTTATCTGTCTATTAAAGAATTGAAGAAAACTTCCAAAGCGTACTTCACAGCGTAGACCACAAAGCGTGTTAGATAAGCGGCATAGACTTTTGCCTTAGCAATTGTGTTCTAATCGTGCGAGAATCTGTGAAACAATTATTAGTCGATTTTTTTTTTTTTTTTTTTTTTTTTTTTTTTTTTTTTTTTTTTTTTTTTTTTTTTTTTTTTTTTCATTCCGTTCGATTAAGAATTAGTGTACGTTGAATGGTTTTCGAGAGGTTTTCTCCATTCTTTCCTATTCTTGCATAACGAATGTGACGAACTTAAAGTGCTTTCTCACTTCAGATTCCTATAAAGAAAGAAACCAATGCGTTCTTATAAGAAAACATTTTTCATTTTTGCATTGCTCTCAGAAACACTCTTTGATATCAAGGCAATAAATAAAATTAATTTTGTTCAAATTTCCATTATTTTGTTGATCGCAACGATTTTTATATTGAGCTTTTAAAAAAACTTTGGTGAAAAAGCTTCACATCTAAGCTTGTCGTTGTTGTGGATTCCGTGTTTATTGCTTATTTTGAGCCTGTTTTTTCCATCATTAGAACCAGAGAGTAAGGAATAAGTGATATCGACGAATCAATATTTGCATACTGACACGTACATCCAAGTTTTATGAAGCCAGGGTTTGAATTATTAAAACTTCCTGTGGATATATTTCAGTTCGAAGTTTGGTGCGATTGGTTGTTATGTCTCAGCTCGAAAATAGTATCTTTACCTTCCGCATAGAATTTCGGGCAACTCTTACGTAATGTATGTATAGTGTATCAGAATATCTTAACGTATGACGATTTCCAGACAAGCACAATCCAGACAATTGGTTAGCAGTAACACACATCATCTCAAGCAATGTTTTGCTGCACTTAACACACTCATCACTTAATAACTTCATACGATGACAGATGGATTTATTGTAATAATTGACGAATTGATATGAGTTTTACTAATTTTGTTTTTGAAACATACAACGAACTAAACAGCACAAAGCTACATACGAAACTAATGATCGGAATGTCATGAAATCTTGACACATTTTTTCGAGTTTTGCCACAATCGACTAATCATACAGATTCGTCAATTGTTATCTATATGCCGTCCTACAAACTTATTGAGTGATGTGTTATACCATGCCATTCGAGAGAAGGCAGTTATCGGCAATTTTTTACAAAAATTTTATTTATTAAAATATCTGCCAATTATTGAAATCGCTTAAAGCTCTCGAAAGCGGCTTAAGCGAAAAAATTCATCTGTAGAGTAGCAGAATAATACCTTCCATGACAGGGAGGGAGAGAGGGAGAGTGAGAGAGAGATCGCTGGTTGCCGGAAAGAAGTGGAAGGGCGAGGGGACCGAAATAGGCAGAAGAAAAAGAAGGAGTAAACGAAAAAGATAGGCCTGTAAAAAGGTGCGGGCGAGAAGGGGAGAGAACGCCGGCAGCCAAGTATCAAGTGGAAACGTAAATTCCAAAAATTTGCAAACACATTGCAAAACACTTTAGTTTTCTCTTATTCCGGTCATAACCTGCAGACTTACAAACCCCAAATGTTGTGATTGTTCAGTGTCCTCCTTCACTTTATTGACAGTCACAAGATTACAAATAAATTCTTATTTATTATCCAGAGATCAAATTTGAATATTGGTTTTAAAATAACTGTCACACATACTACAGCATCGGCAAATATTTATGCGGGGAGATCAAAATAAAATAAATTCCGTTAAACTAACTAAAACACCCCTAATGTAAATATGCACATCTGTACATTTGACATACATAAATTCGAATTTCGTTCGAACGGGGAATGTAAACCTTTTCTTATCTTCTAATTAAGTGGTGACCTAAACCTTATTAGCCTATTTGCACTAATAAGAAAACTTGAAATATCTGATAGTCTTTTAACCACAATAATGCTATTAAACGTGAAGCGTATTTTAATATGCTTTATAGATATTCAGTTACGTATTTGCTCAACTATGACTGTGGATAAAAACGAATACTGATAAACAATTATAGCACGCACTTCAATGCGACGATATGCATGATGTTGTGCAATTTCGCGACACATTGCCTTTTTCATGTATAGATACAAGACATACATACATAGAAGTGAATAAAACTTGCATACGTACCTCTTCAAAACGTACACAAGAATTTTTTTTATTTTTTTTTTTGTTTTATTTTCTTTAAACTTTTCCACACTCCGTTTTCGTCGTTTTCTGTTGCACTACGTACGTGCTCTTTGCTCAATTGATATAAACTGGTAGATTTCTGCCACCATTTGATGGAAAGAAGAAGAAAATTATATCAAAATTTTTCTCATCTTAAAGCATATACATATATATATATGTATTTCACAGTTTCGTACCTATGCACACCCGCAACTTCTTAACATATGTAACACCACCTAATGTGCTTAATAATTTTGCTTAATTTTTTTATTTTTTTTTTTTTGCCTTTCTTTTTGCTTGACGTTAACTTGCGCCCCCACGCTAAAAAGGTACTAGTTATGCTTTGCCTTTTCACAAGTTTTTTATCAGTTAATAAAAAATATATAAAAAAATTAATGAAAAAAACCTATATAAAAAACGTATCGCGCTATCCACGGAATTTCACATAGGCGTTTTTTTCTTCACTTTCTTTTAAGACGATTTCAATTAATGAAAATTTTTATTTGTTTTTGTTTTTGTTTTTTTTTTTTTTTTTTAAATACTTTACGACAAAATTTTGATTTTTGTTTCAAACAATTTAGAGTACTTAGTTATTTTATGGAGAGAGAAAGAATTTTTGGACAATTTTCTTAACAATTAATAGAAAGTTTTAAGACTAAAATCGCGTTTTCACAAACTTCGTAAACACAGGCCAACCGTTTACGTATAGATCTAAACTTGCATAAAAAATTTTCGTTTCTTTCGAAATAAGCCAACCAATATATGCGAATCTTATTTGACAAGTATCATTGTACCTATAACCGGTCACATATTTCATCGTTGCCATATATAATAACTTTAGTACTTTATCCAAAAAAATTCATTGCGACCTTTTACTGTAAATAATGATGAATATATTCTCAAATTAGTAAATACAACACTGCTTTCAAAATTTCTCTGAACTACAATATGTCCGCGCTGTGGTAGCAAAGTTATAGAAGCTGCAAATAAATATCGCTTGCATGTATTTGAGCGCAAAATGTTAAAAAAGAAGTCTAATGAAAATTGTGCATAAAAATTATAAGCATACATGTTTTTATTCATAAAAGCATGTAGAGACCAGTCTAAAGACCAAGCGAAACCTAAATTTTTATCTGAACAGTGTTGCCATGTATGTGTGCACTTTGCACAGCCGACTTGCTTGTAATAAATAAGAAAAATATGAGAAATATATGAGAAAAAATGGCAACGTCAGATAATAAATTCTGGCTAACCTGTTAAGAAAGATAATAAATTCTGGCTAACCTGTTAAGATAGACAATAAATTCTGGCTAAACTGTTAAAAACTTGCTAACCTGTTAAGAAAGATAACAAATTCTGGCTAAACTGTTAAAAATTTGCTAACCTGTTAAGAAAGATAATAAATTCTGACAAGAAAAATAACAATAAGAAACAAAATCGGTATGAAAATGTAAATGAAGCAAGCATTCCATCACAAGTTATTAAAGAAATAAGTTGTTCAATTTATGTACTAATTCTCGTCATCCAATTTCTAATTAGAATGCTAGAGTTGCCAGCATCAAAAAGGAGAGGAAACTAAAAATAAATTTGGAATATTTTCAGCTATAGTTTGCTGAAAGTGCGAGTGAGAAGAAACTGTATGTTATAGCTACTATATGTGATTTTCAAGTGTTTAATAAACTTTAGGTAGGTTTAATAGGGGTTGTGAGTAATTCCTATGTACAGTTAAACCTACATGCATTTTTCAAACATTCATACTAACGAAGGAAAAGCAAACAAAATACATATGTTTTTGACAATTTATACGTGTGTGCTACAGATGTTTATTTATTAAAAGCGGCAGATAGAAAATAATCGAACATTGTAAACAAATGTGAATAGAAAATTGTAGTCCAAGTGCTCAGAACAGACTCAAAGATTTTTTAACAAAAGTTTTTAATGTGAAAATATAAAACAAGCGTCAGCTTTATTAGTAAAATATTTTTATTATTTTTTTTTCGCTCAACACAGGAAATCATCTGCTGTTAATTTGCTGACTCTCAGAAGAAGAAGAAGTAAAATGTTTATTTTGTTTATTCTATTTTGCTATTCATAAATCTTTCTGAAATGCAAAATATTTTTACATATTATAATCTTTTTTACGACTTTTTAAGCAAGATATTGAGATACATTGACGAAATCATACATGATACAGTTATACTATATGGTTAATGAAAACAAAAAAAAAAAAAAAACAAGGCAAAATGTTATGCTCAAGCAAAGTAGAGCGTCAAATATTTTAACCCATTTTTGCAATTCTTCACCCTTACCTTTATACCACCCTTCCCCCCTTTTATACCTCCCAATAAAATTGTCTCCTATAAAAATAAAATATAATAAATAATAATAAATAAAAAACTTTCCCTTATGTGACATTAATGTATTAGGTGTTATGTATTAGGTGTTTCCATGTATTTTGGCCATTTTTTCGCTTGAAAAAAGCATTTATTGTGGAAAATTGGTACAAAATGTATTAATCAAAACAGTTTTTATCATTTTCTACAATATTTTGCAACCACCCGCCGACCGATTTCCGTATTTCTTTATCCGCATGCCAACCAAGCCATACTACACCGATCTGAACAAGTAATCAGAAGGCGCCAGGTTTGATGAGCACTTTGGGTGTGGCAGAAGTTCCCCTTGGACAACTTTTGCAACAAGTGGCCAAAAAAAGGTACTTTCAGTCAATCCGTTCAGCCGTTGAACCCAAAATCCGACAATTGGGATATGATGGAGCAGCATCGCTGTAAGCCTCTGAACGTGTTTGGTGGGCTTCGGCAGCAGATTTTCTCAAATAAATAAGAAAAATAATGAATTCGGAAGAAGTGGAATTTTGAGCACTTTATGATTAGAATAAGCGAATGGAAATGGAAAAGTGTTATTTTATGTAGAAGAAGTTCAAAATGATCGAATTCAACCGTTATTTACACTGGTATTTCTCATTTCTTTATGATTTCTGCCCCGTAAAACTCGCTCATCAAAATTTTTGCAAGCGTTGGGAATACCAAAACCTTTTCAATATTTGAAGACTAGTTTTCGGTACCTATATTACTAACAATCTAGGCTACTTTTGAAAAAAGAGAAGAGCTGACTGTCTTGGTTGCTAGTGGTTATCCTACTTTTAAATCTAAAACTTATTTCTTTTGTCTAAAATTATATAGCAAAAAAATAAAATAGTATTTAATAGCATTTAAAATATTCAACAAAGCTTCTTCGAAAATTTTGTAGTCTATAGTGGAAGTTAGATTGTTTCTACGGAAGATTTTTCCCTTTGAAGTTTCTTTAATCCTTCCCGAGTTTTGAGAATATGAATTTTAGCAGAAATTCTAGTTAGACTATACAATCTTTATGTAAATAAAAGTGTTGAAAGTTTTATTTATATGCTCTAATTAAATTTGGATTAATACTGAACTGTTCCGTTACGATTAGGCCATGTTCTACAAAAAACTCGGAAGGAGTCCGGCAAAACCGCTATAGAACTCATACAAAATTAGCATTTCTAACTTGAATTTTCTCCCGCAAGTCATAACACTTCTTTAAGTATCAAATAAAAATCAATAAAACTAAATAAAAAGAAGTGAAGAAGACATTCAATAAATAATCTACTCGTATAAATATTTATTTATTTATTATTTTGCTACCATATAAGTATTTTTTGAATAGCTGTTGTTGGTTGTTGAGCTTTCTCATATCTTCTCTGTAAACCCTCTGCCCGCACTTTCTTTTAAATAACAACTATTTCTTGTTTACGTGTGCTTACGTCTGCTGTATAATGTTAGAAATGGAAAATTTCTATACAAATAACATTTCTCATATATTCCTTTTATTAACATTCCAAGGCACTGAGCATCAAATCTGGCAATATTAATTGTAGTTGAATTACCCACTTCTTATTTTTATAAATCTGGCAGCATTGTCACCTGATGTTCGTTCAATTAACGTCTTTTACATTTTCGCTTATCGAACTAAAACGCGTGCGTTTTTCTTCGTAAAAAAGAATTGCATTTGTTTTTTTCAAAGTAGTTTATCAACTCCATGAATTACAATTAAGTTTAAGTTTAAAACGCTATAAACAACACTGTGACATATTTATTAAACAAAAGAGAAACGAGAACTTGTGTACCATATTGAGCAAAATAAAAGCAATTGTATGTGAAAAACTGTGTAATTTGCATTGACACTTATGAACAAGTAAAAATTGAAGAAGAAAATTGTGAAAAATAAGAACAACACGAAATCAAGAAGATTATTGCTCTTTCTGAAAATTGTTGTGTCCTAAAAAAGTTTGTAAAAGTTGTTTTTATTTATTTCTGTTTTGCATGAATTCTTGAAGTGAAATTCAAAATTTTATAAGTTGTCTACACATACGTTTTGGTCATCAATTCGCTTAAGTGTTGTTCAAAATTTAAGTAAATAATTTTACAAAAAGATTTCATGGAAGAAGTCATTGTGTTGAGCAGCGATAACGAAGATTCTTCATCATCATCATCATCGCCATCTTCAGCATCGGATATGGAAATTGATCCAATTGAAATTGAGCACAATACTACCGAGCAGTTTGTGCCCAAGGACAATCAAACGTGAGTATGACAATAATAATAATAATAACATTTTGGATAAATCAATGATTATATGTAAGATGAAAGTAACATACACCACTTTCCGCATGACAGGATCGACTTCTCTTTGTTTCTGTTTTGTGTGTGCATTTTACGGTGTCATTTGCCCTTGTATACGTTGTGGCACATATATTACACGTTTTTTTTTTTTGCGCCCATAAGGTTTTGCAACGAGACCCATTAAAGGAAATTAAGAAAAAGAAGAAAATAGGAAAGGAAATTAAAAACTAGGACCTGCTGACAAATTAGGTAACACCGAAGAAAGGTATCTACATATGTTTTTATTCCATGTTTATTTTTAAAGAGTTTCTCTTTAACGTAATAGCAATGTTTGCCAACGCCATACCAGACACCCACGTTATATTGTTCTGAAATTTTCGAATCAACAAAAATTGAAGAACATATTTAAGGTCATGCATGTTCTTTAAAACTATAACTTTCAATGAATGCATTATTAACGAAATGTTGTGAAACTCTGATTTAATTTGTTTATTATGTTTTGCCTTTCGCTATATTTCAACTAATTTTTTAATATAAGTTTACACTCTAATTCCTTTTCAACATCACCTAGCAACCTAAAAGCAAGATATATTCTTAAGTGTAATAGTAGAGCATCTTAAAAGCTTCTTAACATATGAATAAATAAAATAAACACAAAGTATAATAAGCACATATGGAAAACTGTTGAAAGCAGAGCTGGAGAGATTAGCAGAGCTGAAGCAGAGCTGAACAAGTGACATTGAAGAGAGATGCCAGACTTTTGAATTTCTCCCCTTACATGCCTTTGTAAAGAGGCCATACGTGCAATTTAATTCAAGAAAGTGTTTTATTTTGCTTGCTGCTAAAAGAATGAAGGTATACATAGTTCATGGATAACACATAAAAGTATGCTGTGAAGACCTATCGACCAGCCTGAGGATCTAGTTCTGCTCAATAGAGCACGCCGCTTGTCTGTGGGTTTGTCCCTTTGCATATTGTTATGTGGCGATATGTGGTATATTCTCAGCTGAAGATTGCAGATCAAGTTCGAAAATGCGACCACGCCCACGACAGCTACAACGTAGCAAGTAGTAATCAAAACTTTAGAGCAAGTGGTTCACAGGACCATTTAAAAATCTCTGTGCCAAAAAAAGCGTAATGAGCTCTTGCATCCATTACTATAATGATAGGCGGGGCGAGGAGGTTATTTGTGTGTAAGAAACAAATGTCAGAAGCTATAAAGTACACACATTCGTTATTAGCGTAAAATTCTTTTTTGATTTACACATAGCTCTTACCCGCTTTATCCGCTTCTATGCTGCTTGTTTGGCTTTTCCCCTACCATTATTGGTAGCGGGCATTCAGATAGAAAGCTGTCATTGTACCGTAAATTGCCGCATGGAAATGGGATCCTTTTCGTTAACAATAGGAGTAAATGTTAACTTTCAGTTCAAAGTAGTTTTTGCTACATATTTACGACTATTGGCTAAATGCTCGTTGGAAAATTGGATAATCCACGAATAGGCAAAGGATCGCAAGTAACAACTCGTCTGGTTGCGGGTTCAAATCTCATGTGGGGTAGAGTTTTCAATACAGGCGAGCTTATGACCTAAGTTAACCGGTAGAATTTAAATCCACGCTCTGCAAATTTATTTACAAATGTAAAGGCAATATGTAAATAAAATAAAAACCGATATATTATATATATATATATATATCAAAGCCCGTAAAATAAACAAAAGCACGTAACAAAGAGATCCAGTATATATATATATATATATATATATATGAATATATATATATGTGGTAACAAAGAGATCCAGTATATATATATATATATATATATGAATATATGAATATATATATATAGGCAAAGTTTTATTCATTATGTTTGGAGAGGGTTTGCGATTTTTACCCTTGGAATGAAAGATAAAAATGCATTTCATTAAACTCGGAAAAAGTTTGTATGGAATTTTGTAGGAAATTTTCAATGCCTTGTACAAGCGTCTATCAATGCTTGTGACAGGAAATTTTCAATGCTTGGCACAAGCGTCTGCCAAGGCGTATCTGCCAAAACTCCTTGCAAGGACAGTTGGATGATGATAGTATGAAATTCACAACGGCACTTAAGTTGAGAGGCCTTATATATGTTTTATGATCTTCGTTTCGTTCAGTCCGTATTCCTTCATCGTTTTGTAGTTTCGTAAACTTATGAAGGCCTTGGATTTATAAGATTTTCCGCATTAGATTCCTGTACCGCCCCGAACTTAATCTCATTTATAATAAAACGGAACTCCACTTGCTCTCAATCTAATCAGTTTGAAAACAGAGCATTGACGATATGTATTGATTCAAATGTTCATAAAGCTTCGCTATCAACAGTGGAGAAATAGATATACGCGCATGGCTGAGTAAACGTAGGCTTTCAGATTATTGTGCGTGCAAAGAGTTTAAAATGTTTTCTTTCTTTCTTCTTTCTTTTTCATTATTACTCCTCACAAGCCGCCTCACCTCACCATTCTTATAAACAAAGTTAATCATCAATAATTACGATTTGATGAGAAATACCTTAATAAACTTGAGGCATTTTAAAGCGAAAATATAGTTTTCTTTGTTTTTCTCAAATATTTGGTGTTTGTTGTCATAAATTTACATTGTTGTAGACAATGAAAACAATTGCGAAATTTTTGAGAAAGAAAACATTTTCATTTTGCAATAAATGAAATGATTACTTGAATTATTTTAAACGGAAATGCCATAATTGGTCGACGCTTAATAACTAACTGCAATGAATTTAAATTTCAAATTTTCCATTTCGTTATAGCCGTAGGTGAATTTACCTTTTTTGGAAAACTTACTCTCAAGGGAAACTAATTTGTATAAAATGCTCTAAAACAAGAGTAGAACTATGTATGTCTCGCAACGAATCTTAGATATTAAGCAAATAAGTGTAATCAATGCAGAGGTATATTAACATTGACGGCCTGTTTGTACAGATTTCAATGCGTTTGATTTTCTGCAATACATTGCCGTAAGTAATTGACATATCGGTCTTGCACAAGTTATTTGCACATTAATTGCAGCGATTCCAAACATCAAGATGGAAATGGTTCCAATCATTGGCACGACGTCTATGTACATACGAACTTGCCTACAGAGACGTTCGGTTATAATCTTCTAATGAAAGCGCTTAACTCCTGTGCTTCAATCTTTTCAAGCTAGCAATTGTTCAAGGGGCGGTTTGAAATGGTCTGAGATAAAATCTCACAGGACGACGGGATGCATCACAATTTTGAATGACGCAGCATAATACCTACAAAGTATATTTTGATTAACTTTTCTGTAAAATATTACGCAAGGCCTTCTAAAAGCTCAACTGTTGAAGCGAATATACTTCGCATGTCTCACATAATACTTCAAGGTCTGTGGTGGCCGAAATATTCGACTCGTGCGCAATATGATTTCTTTTTGTCGATGTACTTAACAACCTTATGATGACTTGCAATAGGTATCGCGTTAGACAACAAATGCAAATGCTGTAGTCGGGCAAGGCCAGGCGTTAGATATCTTACACCATTTCGCTTAATTAATAATACACCAAAAATTGTACATTATTTTTATGTAAATCCATGGTTTTTATGAAAGCTTTTATATTGGAGGATACGCAAACGTCTGGGTGGTCTAACTATAGCAAAGTTAATTGACTTATTAAATATTTTTTTTTGTCGCCATAGAAGAATTTGCTTAGATCAGAGCCCTTATCTAAAAAATAGACTAATGCAGTCGAAATTCCCGATTGTTGATTTACTATGGACAAATTTTCATTATAAAATATTAAAAGCTAGTACCTGTTTGGCACTCGAAGCTTTATTTTTTATTAGAACCCTTATGTGAGTTGGAATCGAAAAAAAAATAAAGCTACGTGGTCCAAATTCGGTGAAATTAGTTTAAAACGCAAATTATTATAATAAACGAATTTTCTGTCTTCTCACAATATAAAGATTCGATTTCCGTAGGAACGATTATAAAGCAAAGAGTTCTAGAAATCTGGCATCATCTGGCGCAAAGTTGTAAAAATTATTTTTGTAAAGGGAGTGATCGAAAAAATTGTCCGATCGAAATCATTTCCAATGGCATTCATCCTTGGGCTAAGACATGTCAGTGTATCAAATTCGATCAAAGCTGCGACATGTAGGTTGAACACAAGAATTTGCGACCTGTAGATTGTACAAAGCAAATTTTTAAGCATCGATCGCGTGGAAGGAAAAGTCGATTACGAATACTTTCAAAGTAAGAGAAAAAGACGCAAGTAAGCGTACTTTAAAAAATCCAAAGAGAGTAGCGTTGTGCGCAACCAAATCATTATTATAATTGCATTCGCGATTGCTTTGAGGAAAGTCGAAAAGAGAGAGTGCAACCTACATTCACGACTATTCAGTTCTAAGGAATTCTAAGGGTAAACTATGAGGAAACTATTGTAAATTTGTGATTTCCTTTCTCCCATACCAAAATCAGTATCAGATAGACTTTCAATTTGCTTTTGATTCGTCGATCTCAGGCGAAAGTATGTTTCGGATTCGCCCACAGGCAGTTGGTGATAGGTTTCACTAAGTTTGGTTCAACCGGATTAAATTGTCGTCTTAGTTTCGGTTACAGTGCAGCCTTTTTTGAAATGATCCTTTCGATGTGTTCCGCCTGGGGGAAAATACACAAAGGTATGTATCGGTCAACATGTACATAGTGGATTTTTTCCTACAGACTCCCTATATTTCTCTGCTTCGTTTGCGTTTATACTATGACACTTACAGGCCTTAATAGTACTTGCAGATTATTCGAATGTGGTCTGACGGAAATGGGCAGATAGACATTAAAGCGTTTAAACATTTTACCGAAGAATTTGTAAATTCCCTTTGCCAAAGTTAAAGAAATGGCGAAGAATGTTTTGTTCATCCGTAAGAATGTTGGCGATAACTTGCACAGATAAAAAAATAGAGTGGGCCACTATATCAAAATACCGTTACTCGTAAAACAACCGATGGGAAGTGGTCGAGAATGGTTCGACCCGAACAATTGTGTATTCATCCTCGGGCTAAAGCACATCGGCGTATTAACGCTATGCTTAAATAAGTTCAGAAAGTGGGTCTAAGTGGATAATAAATATAATAAAAAATGGTTCTATCCCGAGTCCTTCGGTCCACCATTAAGAACTCTACAGTTATTCATGCAACAACTTATGGGAAGTGGGCGAAAATGGTTCGACTCGAACAATTTCGCAATCATCCTCGGGCTAAAACACATCAGCGTATTAATGCTATGCTTAATTCGATTCAGAAAGTGGGTCTGCGTGGATAGGTATAATAAAAGGTGGGTCTATCCCGAGTCCTTCGGTCCACCATTAAGAACTCTACAGTTGCTCATACAACAACTTACGGGAAGTGTTCGAAAACGGTTCGACTCGAACAATTTCGCAATCGTCCTCGGGCTAAAACACATCAGCGTATTAATGCTATGCTTAAATCGATTCAGAAAGTGAGTCTGAGTCGATAAGTATACTCATACATAAATATGCATTTGATTTCAATAGCAGTAGATAGATAGACAGGCAGGCCTTGCTTTTGCTTTCACTGTGTAAAGAGGAAAGTAATCTGAAAAGCAAGAATATAAATATATTTGTAAAACTTTTATTCACAATTGGACGTAAGTCCAATTTTTCGTTTTTTTTTTGATTAATTTTTTCTGCTTTTCGAAAAGTTTGGAAAAAATCTATCTGAAAGCAGTGATTCCTTTGACTGCCTTCCTTGAACCTATGACAGATTTCGAGCATTGGGAGAATATGAAGTGCAATAATTATAGAAAAGCCCGTGTACACACTACGATTAATCAAATTTATGGCAGTCCGAATGAACAACGAAATTATCGAGATTTGAAGGCGCGTGTTAATTTAAAGTCTGTGAAACGTAACTCAAATACGTCCGTACTGTCTGGTGTGGCGAGCGTCATCGATCCTTGTGAACTAAATTCGGGAGATTTCAGGTAAATGATGAAATAGCAATATGCACTAGTGAATATATCGGATTTTGTAATATATATATGTAGGAGATATATATACGTTTGAACTCATTCTCAAGAAGAATACCAACAAAAAAGTTTAAATGGCTCAAGCAGCAATTCCTTAAACTTTTTGTCATCTATCTTTTTAATTTAGTTTTGCATTTCACTTTTGTGATTGTGTGTTACGTAACGGCAAATGGTGGGTCGTCGCCGAGACACGACGCTTTCGGTTAAAAGTTTGTGGTCATTTGAACGCTTCAATTAGTTTTGTAAAGTTTTAATCTGAAAGTTTTTTAATATTATTATCTCGTCGCGTCGTATAAATTTATTTAAAAAAATATTTTTCGGTATTTTTTTTCTGTATATATATATGTGTGTACAACAATAATAAACCAAATAATGTGATTCGTGCGGTTTATGCGACTGTTGCAAAGTGTTATCTTTACGCTCATTGCTTGCTATACAGATATAACCGCATATATATATATATGTATGTATACACACACACACACACACCCGCAAAACCATCATTGGCCGCAATCGTTTTAAAATTAACAAAATAATCATTTGAATATTATATCAATTTTAATGGAAAATTGTTTTCCGTACCTTGATTTAATTCTAAAAAATAATGCAAGAATTATTCGCTTAATGGGTTTTCTGAAATGTGGATCAATGATATTTACTATGCTTTTCGCCTTTTTTTTCCACAATTTTTGGCTCGTAGGGCGGATTTACCTTCAAAATCTGAAATGAGTTGTGAGCTCGTTTTACTTCATTTTAGGCAAAAAATTAGGTGAGAAAATTTTTAAATAAAAATTTGTTTCAACAGAGGACGTAAGACAGAAGAGATCTTAATTTATCAATAAGTTAAATTATATATCGACGATTCCAGAAAAGATTGCAGGATACGAGATTACCTTTACTTCCCAGTCACACGAATATCAGTAAATGCGGGCTTTTTCAGAAGGATCCGAGATGGTCCTAGTGCTTGTTTTTTTTCACCCGGCAACAATAGTACTCGATATTGTTTAGTTGTCCGTTCAGAACATGGTCGATTAGTCATAGAGTTATTGCTCTCCATTAAAATTCGTTTATTGCCGTTCCATTTAATACGAACTACGGGTTATAGTGGAGATAAGGATTAGCTTATAATAATATATAATAATAAGTTAATCCTTATCTCCCTTACAATTCATTATCATATCATTCATCTCCATTATAATTGGCGTTATCCGGTGCCCGCTTTGTAGATAATATGTGAGACTACTTTTGTGAGTAGAAAGAATGGGAAGAAGATCAACACTTATTGTAACTTTCTGAAACCAAATGAAAAATCAACAGCAAAATCTATATAGTACTGAGCTTGAATCCTTTTAAATAAATTTCCTTTTGTTTTGTTTTTTGCTTTATTCTAAAATAAAAAATTTAAACAACTTTTTTGTCAACAGAAACCTAGCATTGATACCATCATGTGGACTTTTTCACTTTTCAGTACTCGACTAAATTTTTTTTAATGCTGCAGGACAACCTCTCATTGGTATTGGGAAAGCTACCAATTACTGTATGCAAGCAGTAAAAATAATGATCGACGGTGGTCCAAGTCAGCACTTGAATGCCCTGCATCAGTTTGCCTAATACAATTCATTTATCTTTTCTTTATTAGCTTTGTTTTCAAATCTATTTTCAATAGAGTTTGGTCTACGGTCAAAATAGGTTAGCGTGCGTATTAAATTTCCTGAAATCCTCTGAATTCCTCAAGAAATCGCGACCTATAAATTGAAAGTAAAAATAGTTGAAAAGTAAAAAGACAGACAAACTGCGGCCAGAGTAGCTTGAATGCATTTAAAAAATGTTTCCAAATTGGTTGATTTAATAAGTGTTGCGCGGACTCCAAGTCCTATTGAGGATTCCACACATACACCCATAAAAATTTATATATCCCGTGCGAAAGAAAAGCTGATAAAAAAAACTTGTAATGTATTTTCCAAATATAAATTTAACCCCACATGGCTATGGCTAGGGAATCGTGTCGCAATTTCACGCAGATCAAGTCTGTGAGCCTTTATTGAATCCTTGACAAAAAATTTCACGCGTTGAAGATGTAATATTAAAGGATCGCAAGTAATCCAATAAGAATCGCGACTATCAGTGTTCGCGGGTTCAGTGTGGTAAAGTGTATCTTGGTCTTAGCTGTAGTTAGTGCTGAGCCGGTAAAGGCGTAACACTGACCCATTGGGGACGCATTGACTAGCTGCGGCTATCACATTACTATTTTTTTCTTTCTCGTTCTCCGGTAGCTGTAGCGAGTGCTCAGCCGATAAAGGCGTAACACTTATCCACTGGGCACACATTGACTAGGCATCAGCATCACTATTTCCTTCTTTCTCGTTCTTCGCCAGTTGTAGTACGGCACACATACACTAGGTTGCCGCCACTACCTCACTGTTTCTTACTTTCTCTTGCCTTAACCTTGCGGTAACCGATTAGTAGGAGACATCTACTGAGTTTATATATGTATATATACATATATATATATATGAATATATATGAATATGAATGAAATCATATCGTAAATAATAGATTGAATTAGCCTTGTGATCATCATTATTAACACTCGTTTCATTTGTGTTTTTGTAATTAGAGGAAATATGTTTTGTTTTAATTATGTTGCAGGAAGTGTAAATATTTCCTGCAATACCTATAAGAGCAACGTAGAGGAGGCGGGCCATTGTACAAACAGCTTAATAGCGCTAATAGTTGCTTCTCCTCTGGCATTAAGTAAGAAAAAAATGACATTTCTGTGTTTAATTGTTGCCGGTTATTAAATAAATATTTTTCTGGTCAGAAAATTGACAAAAAAAAAAAAACAATATATATATAATTTAGTTTACAAAATATCCGACTATTAGTGTAATCATATTTTATACCGCCCGCCTACAGTTGACATCCGTATGTGTGTCCGTTCGTTGTAATTAATTAAAGAATTTCTATATTCTTTGGAATGCTAATATATTTTTCCATTCACAGGCAATTGAATCTGTGACAGTAAGTTTGCCATAGGAATCATCAAACACATTACGTAACATTACTAAATTTATCTTAGGATGGAATTTCAAATATACATACATATATATATATAATGATGGTTGTCATATAGATAAAGAAAATTCCAAGAAAATTCTTTTTTTTACATATTAGGTTTACCGGAAAGTTTTATCCGTTTCGGTTATAACAAGTTTCAACCAATATGCGCATAGTTCTTTGACGCACATTTCTTTCTCTCCCTTTTTGTCACTTAATTTATACAAACTGATGTAGAAAATGAACTAAAAAGGAACGATTCCTGTTAGTATTAAGTGAGACACGGTGTCGCGGCAGAAGCGTGTAGAATTTTGGTGAAAGTGTTTGGCGAAGGTGCAGGTTTTGAGAGATCGCGCAGAAGGTGGTTCGAAAAATTACGAATATGTGATATCGACTTTTCTGATAAACCATGCTCTGGGCGACTGACTATCTTTGATCGATGGCGATACTATCAAGATGATATCAAAGCAAAATCGGTTCTTGGCAACATTGGAAATTGCGGAAGGACTTGAGCTCATCGAACCACTTCGGAAAGTACGATTTTGTGTTATTTTAAAAACGGACGGAACGTTGCGGTAGACCTATTATTAACCGTCATTCATACATGCGTACATACTCGTTGGAACAAAATTGTAAAATATCCCTTATCTCGTGAAAGCTGGATGACTTGCATTCAAGGAGGGACAGTTATTTTGTTTACTGTTAAAGTTTCAATGGACTAAAGCCTAATGAAAAGCTTATGCGGTCAGCAAAGTGTTGAATATGTCCGCTAAGTAAATGTTTTCTGAAGATATCTTCAAAACAAATGAATGTTCTTTAGTCAAAATTGATTAACTAAGTGCATGTGTACATGTGCTAAGTTGATTATGGAAGGAAATGAAACTCCCTTGGACATAGCATGATGACGATAAGTCCTAAAATGAGTCACATTCCGAGGTCTGTGTCTTTGCTAAGACATACAGCTTAATAAAAAATTGATCAGAGGCCGGTTCATGATTCTCGTTATTGAGTAAACTCGACCCGAATTCTACGATCAAAGTATTTTTCATTCGATAGTAAAAAAAATGCATAGTTCATCGACAGATATGATCTCTCTATTCGTTACAGTGGATCCATGATAGACATCAACCGGGTTTATTCGATATTACGTTAGAAGTTACGGCCTTTGTTAACTATGTTTCTACAAAATGGGTAAATCACTCAATGTCTGTAACTGTCGAAAGACTACAACGTCCAAAATATAGTAATAAAAAAAAACCGGGTGATCTTGCATATGGGTCGTTGTTGTGGACCCTTTACATCGTATCGAAACTTCCATTGTCCGACATGTTGGTCATCATTTGCATCTTCAAGATCCCTCAAAAGCGCTTATAGTACTCGCGAACTTTGCTATGGGATAAATACTCGTCAACATAAAATTTGTTCAACAAATGAGACGTTTGGATACAAGTTTTACCAAATTGACATTTGTTTTTGTGCCCATGTGTGTTACTTTTGCCATACTGCCCCTGGTTCTACACATCCGATTATCATCCCCTTTGGCAGACCCTAAGTAATGAAGGATGGATGTGCTATTTCAACATAGGCAGCCTGTTTCGCCAAACGATACTTTGTTGAACAAAATACTGCTTATTTTAGAGCACATGTCTATCTGTTTCACCAAACGGTACTTTGTTGAACAAAATACTGCACATATCTATAATAAGCGGCTTGCTCTTCTTTTTTGTCGTCTTCAGCGAACTTTCTTTCATGTCTTCACAATAGATTTAAAACATTTTCCTTTCTTTACTTAAAGCAACGCGCTGCGACCTTATCCCGGTATTACTTGAAGTATATTTTGTAAAAAATCTTAGTGTGAATTAAGTTAATAATTGAGGAACACTTTTTCTTTATGCAATTGAATATTGTTCATGAAAGCCCTCATATTGGAGGATACTCAAACGTCAACGTGGTCTTCACTTCAGTAAACTTAATTTACCTGTCAAAAATTTTATTATTTTCCAGGTACAAATTAGTTTTTGTTACCGTAGAAGAGCTTGCTTTGATGAGAGCCCCTATATACGATACGGTCTAAAAAATAGATCTTTGTGATCCAAATTTCCTATGGTTAAGTTAGTGAGGGTAACTTTTCATTATAAAATTTATAAAAAATCGGACTTTTTTTGGCGCATAAAACATCATTTTTCATTGAAACCCTTGTATGCGATGGGATCCAAAAAATAGACCTGTGTGGTCCATAGTCCGTAAGGTTAATTTTTGTGTCATATTTTTATTACGGATGAGTTTTCATCGAGCAATATTGAACACTAAACATTTTTACCATGTAAAGATTCAATTTCAAAAGGAGTTCAAAAAATGACTTCATCCGATCCAAAGTTTTCGCACCAATCTAGAATAACGAAATACTATTACTAAGCGATTTTGGTCGCGGAATTCTTAAAATTGTAATATTTTTTGTAAAACCTTTTATCAAAATATATCCTTTATATATGGAGTGGTCGAAAAACTGTTCCGATCCGTATCATATTCAATGGCGTTCAGCCAAAACAGGTTGATGCACCAGAATTTCATTTAAATACCTCGAAAATTGCGACATGCAGGTTGAACAGAGGAACATCTGGGCTGACGGACAGACAGACAAACTCGTATCGGATCAGAAAATAATTTGTGAATTGATCAGTAAAAAAAAATGGGTTTATCTCGAAGCCTTGCGTGTGTTGAAAAATCTGTTTTATCGCACTTGTGCGGCTTTGCATAGTGCCACTTCTGTTACACTGTCAGAATTGAAGTTTTTTCTATTTGGCGATCACTGACATAGAACGTGTTTCTTTAACCAAGCTTTCCTCTTTCTTATTTATTTATTATTATTTTTTTTTTTGCAAACGTGCATAAGAAATTTCATACAATAAGAGAGAGTGTTTTTTCGTATCACGTCGTAAAACTCTCTCCCTCATTTCATGATCATTCAGTTTTACAATTGTGTTTATATATAATGCAGTGCAAAGATTCCGATTGACTGGCTCGATTGCAACGTGCGTTTGGGTGCATCAGTGCGTTCTCAAGCAGCCCACGTTATAGACGATTATTGGGCCGGGTAGACAATATATATATACATATATATATAAGATATAGATATAAGGATTAGAAAAGTATAAAAAAAAAAAAAAAAAAAAAATTGCAGATCTTTTTGTTTAAAATGAAAAATTGAAAAAAAAACAAATTTTTTATATACAAAATTTATTTTGCAAGCACATTACTCTTGCATTGCTATGCTGTTGTTGCTGTTGTTATGTGAAAGAGTTACAAATTGAAAGAAATTTTAATACGCAACGAAATTACGTGTACGCCTGCTATAGTCAAATACATTTTTCGTATCTTTTTCATCTACAAAAAAAAAAAAAAAAGTGTGTCAATATTAAAGTAGTACCGCCCGCGATATACAGATTTTGCGCTTTTTTCTTTCTCCTCTGCCGTCAGAAAAACATTCATCATTTCCATTAACCGCGAAGTACAAATTGCATTAAAATAAATTGCAATCGTTTTTGCTGAAGTTATTATTATTGCTCTTGTTGTTAGTAGTAGTAGTGTGTGTGTGTGTGTGTGTGTATGTGTTCTTTTTCTATTTAAATATCTCTATAAATCATATAAAAATATTTCACGGTGTTGTGGCTACGCTGGGTGATCTCGTTTTGATTGTTCTGCCTGCCAGCCTACCTCCCTCCCAGACTTTGAGTAATTAGTTAGAAAATAAAGAAAAACAAATCATCTCAGCAAAATGTATTAGTAAGTATAACGATTTATGTGTGTTTACCTTGAATCAAATATTTTTGTTCTTAATTTATAAACTATCTTGAGTGCAGAGACAAAAAAAGAAAAAAAAAAGAGAAAAAACTTGCATTTATATATAAATTCTATTGAACTTTTGACATTAAATGTATGTTTACAGCGTGTGGCGAACGTTGATTTTTAATACTAAAACATTTAAAACAAGTAATTTTAGATTCTAATAAAAGATTAATAAACAAAAAAAAAAGAAAATACTCTCGACTCAAGTTGAAGTTGACTTAGCGAGCACCTTTCTCTCTTTCCTTTCTAATTAAGCGATAAAGAAGGACACGATTAGTTTTAATGTAACAAAAGAAACAGCTACAAGATAAAATCCTCCTGCCCACTAGAGCTCATTAAGCTCATAATGGAGTCGGCGATGTATGGTTAAAGTAATGCGAATACACTACACATTTATCTCTTGAAGCTCTTGAACTGAATTGTAAATAAACCGAATCAACTTTTACCGTAACCTCAAAAGTGTATTAGTAGTTAATGTATTTAAGTAATAAATTGCATTATTGCTTACGCCCTTGCCGCACATACAACATACATCTCATAATTTCAAAAGTTCTCGTTTTAGTTCCCAATTGACTTTTGTTTTTGTGCATAGTCGCATAACTTAATGCTTATACGCAAGCGTTTATATCTATTCGTAATGGAGAAGAAAAACATTGCGACAGGATTTCATTTATTTATTTATTTATTTATTTGTGAAATTCATTTACACTGGAACCATACAGTGGATGGACATTTTCACTTTTAACCTTTTTTTCAATTTATCAAAGTACTTACGTTTTATGGGCGTTACTCTTGAAGATGTTTCTTCTTAGCAGCATTTCCATTTGTACTTGCATTACTTTTTTACTTATTGCATGCAACTATTTTTAAAAGTCTTCAATCCTCATCCCAAAATTGTCGCGTCGCGTCTATCCAATGTATAAATAGAGTAAAGTATTTTATTTGAATTTTTCGCACTTTTTATATCCTATACCTACCCACATGTGGCATTGGGTTTATTAAGTTTGTGTGGTTTTATGTAACCACGCCGGAAATCTGCACGGACAGACCTATATTTTATTATACTACCGATCGATTTAGACTCTCTCCGATCGTCTTGTTTGCTTGTGTTTAATGTACATGCTGCATGTCTGTCCGTCCGATGTCACTTGCTGCGCTTGGGTGCGTGTGTGTGTGCGTGTGTTGAATAGGCAAGTCATAGTTTTTGAAGTATTTTGACGAAAGTTGTTAGCCTATGGACGAACCTTGTTGTAAACGGATTGGATTGGACAGCTTCTGCGATCACTGTCCATTCAAGTAAAAAGCTACTTATAAAGAAATATCTCAATTTTCAAAATTTGTCGAGAAAAATTGTTCGGTAATTGTTTTTGAGGTTTTTGAGGTTGGGTCGAATTAAGTACGTCTGTCCGTTTGTAGTCATATATAAGAGTTCAGTGTACAGGTCACAAACCTCGAGATATTTTTTTAACGAAATTTGCTACACTGACAGGTTTTGATCCATGGACGAACATTATTACAAGTGTATAGGTTGGATTAGATCGCGACCGGAAAGAAGTTACATTTTTTTTATGCGTAACAGGGCAACGGTCAGAAGGGGGAGCGAAAAGAGAAAGAGATGGGGAGGTGGTGGCCGCAGTCTAGCAAATGCGCCCCCCAAGACGATTACAGTTAAGAATTGCTACAAAATTAAACTATAATTGGATTCGGTTCATGACAACAACACAATTTCGCGCAACCCATACGAGTTTTTTTTACCTCTATAATAAATGTGAGGTAGATTTCTTTACATTTCACGTTTACTTTCGGAATGAATTTCTCAGAAGATCAGCGCCATTTATAGGCCATCCATAATCATTCAAAGGTCATCTCTATTCTCGTTATCTATTTATTAAACCACGCATCGGAGGTGATGAAGACGCCAAAAAGCTGATTTGATTAAATACAATAAGGAAACTTAATAAATTGACTACAAACGATTTGAAAATTTGTATTCAGTCTCTACGTACGTTTTTAGTAATGTGTAGGAACATAATGTGAAGGCATATATTTTTTATTTCATTTTTCGTCCTCAAATTGTTGCTTAACAAGCAAGATTTTGTGCTTAAAAGAACACGTAAAGCTTTGGGGAAAAATCGAAGCTACAGCTCTTGTGTAAGACAAGTTAAGTGATTGTCCTATCAGCCTAGATTTACTTATCGGTTTATCAGAGTTATTCTACTTTTTCTTAACATATCCCGTCATAGGTAATTATCGAAGTGACCGACATATAGTTGATGTTACAGGTGACCAATTCCCGTTGCTATATTCTTTAAAAAGTGTCCCGGCAAAATTTAGTATACAGGAACATGCTTCGAAACGATGCTTTATATAGGACGGATTCAGTCGCCTCCACTTGGTCTACGCGTGAGTATATCGGCCAAATTAGCTAACATGTGCGTAATATCACATGACTGTCGTCCACCGGCTATCAGTGCAGCATTGTAAAAGAAAGAGTCTGTGTAGGCGTAGATTATAATGCTATGAATGTGATATCGATCGCAGAGTTCCCGAAACTAAAAAGATTTCTAGGAGAGTTATTCCGGTGTTGCCATTTTTTAATATTTCTCAAAATATATTTTTTTAATACTTAAACACATGCTTAATAGACTCCACGACTATCACTATTCTATTAACTTTCTGTCCTTCACAAAAACATTGACTAAAAATCCTTTCTTTTAGGGTTTTTGCAGCAGCTTCTTCTCCTAACGAACGGCCTTGTTCGATATTTCAAATTTTGTAAATTATATTCTGTTCTATTTATTGCGCACCTTAGGCTTGATTTAGTGATGACCATCTTCCTATTTTTATCTAATTTCCTCTTCTTGGACGTAAATTCTATTGTTCAGGGATGTAATTTGATGGATTCCCTAGGAAAATTTTATATATTGATGTAGTGCGCATCATTGTTTTAATGTTTTATTCAACTTATATAGCGGCTTGAATATGTTCATGTTGATGAATAAAAAAAAAAGTAAAGGACGGCTTGCAAAAATTCTTTCTCTGTCGTCTATCTCTCTCGCGATTGAAATTTATGTCAAAGATTGCGATAAAATATATTTAGATATTGCTTGTGCGTGCGACA
This sequence comes from Glossina pallidipes, assembly GCA_000688715.1. Lineage (NCBI taxonomy): Eukaryota > Metazoa > Arthropoda > Insecta > Diptera > Glossinidae > Glossina > Glossina pallidipes. The sequence goes on from KK499808.1 coordinate 1,386,352, forward strand.
TTATATCTGCTCATAAATATTCTTTGCAAGAATTTGATTAATGTTTAACCGTTAACGACTAATAAAAAAAAAAACAAGTAAAAAAACTATAGTAGGACGCGGCCAAGCATTAAATACCTTACATCACTTCGCTTAATACAGTCGTTCATATGATGACTTTTCAAAATAAATCCCCTTATGGGAGGATGTGGTCGAAAAGGATGTCTGATCTGAAGCATTTTCGACAACATTCGTTCTTGCACCAAAAGATGCTTGTATACCAAATTTCATGAAGATATCCCCATAATGACCCGTGTAACTTGAATACAAGAAAACATGACGGACAGACAGACAAATAGATAACCTTACATCGATTCGGAGGGTGGCACTGAATCGATCGGTCTAATGAAAATTGGATATATCTCATCATCTCCTTCTAGGTATTGTGTACATATCCAAGAAATTAGTACATCATTGTACTACAAGTCGTGTAAGCTATAATGACATTTAACAAATAAAGACATATTCAGTTATTGGAATTGAAGAAATAATTGCGTATTTTTTTAAGTTTCTCTATTGAGTATAAGTTAACTGACTTTAGATTTTATTTCATTTATACTTTCACGACCTAACCTAACTTGTCACTGAGCACAATACGCAGCGACATTAGTGACAACAACACTAACTATGTTAAACAATGTAAATAACATGAAATGTGGGTCAAATTTAATGCAGCTCAGCAATCCGCACAAAACAATATAGAATAATGTCTAGATATTTTTTGCATTGTGTCGAGAGGAAACAAAAATTTGTAGAAAAAAGAAAAAAACAAAAAAAAAAAAGACAAGAAAGACAACATTCTTAAGAGAGAGACGCCAAATAAGAGAAGAGCAAAAAAAAGCAAAATTTTATATCTGGTTTAAGTCCATCAAAAAACACAGTCATAGATCGATAATAAATTACATTTATTGCTAATGTACTCAATAATGCCGACAATAGTTGTCGCTAAAAGTGTTCGCATTATTAGAGGAGCGTGCACACGGATTAATATAATCGATTAACAAAGTAAAGCTTCGAAGCAAAGTCGAAGTTCTTGGAAAGCAGGTATTTTTAAATATCAGACTTGCACATCTCTCTCTGTACCTGCCTGTTGTGCTGCGTATGCTTTTGATTCGCTAGCCTTTGCTTGAAAAACAAATTTGGTTTCATGCGACGGTATTTAGTGGCGAAATCCTGCAACCAGATCGTTTGGTCCCTTTATATTTTTTTTCGTTTTTTTACGTTTTGCTTTTGCCCTGAGCTTTAAGGTTAAGGTCCTTATGATTTTAGTTTTTTTTAAATATTAGTTGGCTGCTCGCGAAAGCTTATCAAGTCCAGATGATTTTTATTTTCGACGACTACGTAGACTTCTCATATATGAATATCGCAATAAAAATGTGCTTTTTATACCAAAGCTAGGCTAAGCTTGCGTCAATCGGAGACGCCACGAAAAACTGAGTGGTGTATGATAAAAAAAGTTTTCGATTAATGCAAATCTTTCCTTTTTATTCATTAGAAGAAGTTTTTCCTTTTAAACTTTTCCATTGCTTGAATAAACAAATGTTCGGCAAATGCTAGAAAATTTGATATTACAAGTCAGTCTTTCCTTACTTTTTTGTCTTTGTTAAATCTATGTAACTATCTAACAACTCTGTTGTAACTCGCTCAATATGTAGCTGGCATCGAATTTTGATTTTGTTACCATTATCTAGTAATATCAGTTAAAAATCTGGTGGACGAAGAGTTCCTATTGGAAGTGTAAAGAAAAAACCAAGTAATATTCTAAATTTTCCCCAAACCAATGATCTATTTTTCACTAAAGGCGCTCCTTAATTAACTTGGTAGGTTTACGAAAACGAACGATTTTAACCCCTAGTATAAATCCTTATGGAACTCGCATATGAGAAGATTCAATCCTTCCGCTCCAAAGGCTTCGTACTTGCTTACGCTCGAATGCTTTACGCTTTCGAAAGTAGTCTAAGCGTTGCATTTTGAGCGTCGACACCTGCGTGTATGTGGCAATACTCCAGTCGTTCGCCGCACTTCAAACTATTCATAAAAATCTCTTCATCATATTCCGTTGATTCGCTTATCAAGAGGATTGTGCTAAAGATCAAGTTAGAATATTGATAAAACTGAACCAGCTCGCGAACGTATTAAGCGGTAGACATTAATAAAATCCATTGCTTTAAGCATTTAATCTGACGGGAAAAGTGACACGCGAGAAAAGGAAAACAAAAATACCGCATTGTGTGAGCTTAAGAAAGTCGCGTGGCCTTCTCGAGAATATTTTATATTTTATTTCTCTTCTTAAACGTTTTCTATGAGCTTTGCAAGTATTTTCGCAATCAATGTTCGACATTTGTCCAAACTAAAATTTGATTTCTTAATTCTTTTAATTTTTTATTTATCTAAAAGTTACATTTTGTCTGACAATCGTAGTCTGTCTAATTTTTATTGGACTTTGGCGCTAGCGAATGCAAATATATATATAAAAAAAAAAAAAGAAAGAAAAGTAAAACAGGCGTCAGTGACTGACACTGGTGTCAAATTTAGAAATTTTCTTGCTACCTGCATAACAACGGACACATTATTTATTTATAAGAGGACAAGGAAAGTGAAATAATTCTTTACAAGTTTACAGCCTTTTGAAAGCTATTTTTTTTTCCAACTTTTTTGCTATCAGACACAACTTTATTTTTGTTAAATTCTATTTTATTTACAATTACCACCTGATTATGCATACACATACGTACAAACTACTTGTTAGTTCATTTTCAAAATGTGCTTTTGCTCTTTTCGAATTCGAATTAAATATTAATTAACATGAAATGGTGATGAGAACAATACTTAGCTTGAACCGAATTTTCTAATGTTTGTTTACCCACATCTCTGTTATCTTATTTTACCAAGGAATTCGTCAACATGTACGGATTTCAAATGTTTTCATTAGTAACATTTAACGTAAGAGCTATCTTCTGTTCGATGGATACTTTGCGATGCGGTGAAATGTTTCGTTTAAAACAGTTGTGAAAGGCATACATTTCCTTCAGAAAGATTGCATGGGAATAGTTTCTCCTACCCAGCCGCGGTTATGCCTTTTATTCCGCACAATTACCGTTTTCTTTTTAGTTCTTATGCGAAGGTATGCAACATCCAAGAGGACTTCAGATGGATCCATCTTTCATTAAAACAATTGATTCAGCATCATTTTCGGAATCGATCTAAACTTGTCTGTCCATAGGTCCAACTTGTCTGTCCACCGGTCCAACTTGTCTGTCCATCGGTCCAACTTGTTTTCTCATGTTTAACCAATGGATCGCAATTTTTGCGATATTTTGATGAAATTTTGTACTCCGACGAACAGTATTGCAAATGGTTCCAAACGGACCACTCTACATACAAAGTGTTATTCTGCATAATTGTAGAGTAATGTAGAGGACTTAATAATGGGCCGTGGTTATGTCAATAGCTTTTATGAATGATTGTGTAAGAGGCAAGGGCCGTCCAAAGAGAAAATTTTCGAAATCTGAAACTGTACCGAATGTCAATGTCAAAGAAAAATGTCGTATAATTTTCATGCAGACGTGTAGTGCGACGCTAGACAAATTATAATAACTGATAAGCAAACATTTTGGTAAGATGCGGTCAACTCCACTAACAAAATTATTTTTAATATTTGTTTATAATTTCCTTGCAATGTCACTAAGAATCGCATGCCTAATGTAACGCAATTAGTTCCTATTGTGAAAACCGTGTGATATGAAACTCGGAATTAATTCGAGCTATATGAAGTTATATGGGTAACCCTGAAACTGAAGTCTTTTATGGAAATCGCGTTATAAGAAACTCTGAATTAATGCAAAGGAAATAAATTCGTACGTCATATGTAACAAATTAAAAGGAAGTCGTCCTTTATTCTTTGCTCATTTTTACGAAAATTAGAAGAAAATTGAAATTTGGAATAAAAAATTAATAATTTATCGCGTCGAATAGGTGCATAGTCATAAAAAAATATTTCAAGTCAATTCGATGAGTCGCTGGAATGTTCTCATACGAAAAACGGCTCTATAAGAGAATTGTTCGAATTGTCACTCCGCGTTTAAAGGAACATGCGTTCCACAGAAAACTCCTTTGTAACGAATCTCGAATCTCGTGCACGATCTAAGTTGTTGGGAAGGAAAATTTGAAAATTTCAAGGATATTCTTTTTTCATTACTGGGACTTCAACGGATTTAATTGTACATATTTACAAATTTTTGCTTTGTGTTTTACAAATTCCCACGAAGAGCTTATCTGATTGCCTAACTTACATCCACGTTTTTAAAAAAAAATTTATTTAGATACTTGTGTGCATCTAAAAAGTACGGATAGCCCATGCCTTAATGCCTTGGTATGTGGAATTCTTAGGTAAATATAGCTTCTATTAAAAAAAAAACGAGTCAATGAACTAAAGACATTTAGAGACATATACGCAGAACCAACCAGCAATTTTCTAAACAACTCGTCACTTTCATTGCAGTGCAGTGTAGATTAACTGAAACATTCCTAATTACTATCGCGTACGAAAACGATTTGTCTAATCTATTCAAAAGCTCATGAATATTTATCTATTCTTTTGGGAGCACACGATTACGTCGACAAACACTTAGATTGAAATGAAACGTATTTATAGTCGTATCTTTTTAGTATAGGTGTGAAACACACGCATATTTATGCACTTATATATGTTTCCAGTATTTATACCCTACAGGATTTATGTTAAGCGCATGTAAAGCTTTTGTCGTGTATACATTAGCGCTAGTACGGCTTGAGGTAGACCTAAGAGGAAGATACCTTTCAAAATCGTTCTTACAAAAAAAGATTTTTATATGACGACAACAAAGCCAGCCTGAAAATTGGTGCAAAGTAGTAACTTGACATATAGATATCATTCTACTAAATTTAGACCATAATGGCTTTTTTCCGGATCAGTACACCATATGAAATTTTTCATAAAAGGTAGGCAATTATATACCGAAACTTTGGTCGGTATTTGGTCACTGTTTGGTTTATTGGACGTGGAAGCGTAGAGATACAGGATAGTCGTTATTTGCTCAACCATAACTTTTTAATACTTTTTTTTCTTTCCACATTTCTTGATATTAGAAATTTTAAAAAGAAATGAAATAACTAACGTATTATAACCTCATTGTTCGACGATGAACGAATGAATGTGCGAGAGATAAGAGAGCAACTCGCACTTTTTTTTTATACCCATCACCGAAATATGAGGAGTGCATTCATTTTGTCAAAACGTTTGCAACGCCCAGAAGAAAGAATTTCAGTATTTCCGTCTGTCCATCTGTCCGTCTATCCGTCTGTCTGTTCTAAACATTCTCTTGGCCGCAAAAATGAAACTATCGACTTCAAATGGGGCCGAAACAGTGGAAATTCTTGCACGCAGGTTGGTATTCAAATGGGTCAAATCAATCAAGGGACATGCCCATAGCACCACGTCAACTGAGAAAACCTCTGTTTTTCAAAGGATATGAAAAATTGCTTTTTTTTGCTGATTACTCATAAACTATGCCAAATAAGTCTACAAAAATTTGAACTTATATTCCACGGACGTTGCTGTAGCATTTATGCACGAAAATGGAAAAAACTGACCACGCCTAGCCAATATTATGGTGTATCAAAATTTGATTATTTTTTCAATATCTTGATAACAAGCAGAAACAAGCTTCAAAAAGCCCATAAAGTATGCAAATTCTTGGCCAGTTACAAACCTTGAACGCACCTAAACATGTCTGCCTGTTCGTCTGTCCATCTGCCCGTTTGCGTAACTTTGTAGTATTTGTGGTAAACATTCTCCCTTTAGCGAAAATGAAAATATCGTCTACAAATTTGCAAAAGAACTTGAAATTGCCTTAAACTTGTCAAAGGACACGCCTACAACGTCCACATGCCTATACGACAAAAACTTTTATTTTGAAAATTTAAATAATTAATTGCACCCACTCCCTATTTATAGAGCATGAAAATTTTGTTCTTTTACTTCTTCTGTCTATTTATTTTGGGGTAAACGATGATGGGTGTAAAAGATTCGGTCTCGACCGAATTTGATTTTCTTACTTGTTTTTGTTTGTTTTCACTTACGGAAATGTAAAAAGATTAGTCTTACAGTTTCTTTCGTAGCGCGGAAATGAAATATGGAATACATGACCATATGTGCCTGCCACCGATTACTTTTTCTTCGAAATTGAAGGGAAAAGAAATGCAACGTTTTCTTACTTATCTTCGTTCGATTTATTTGAGAGAAGTCTTAAAAGATATAATCTCTCGCATTTTTTTGAAGATGAATTTTGCTTAGGTTAAAATGTGTAGAGTGTATATAAAGTTCGTCGTAAACGTAAATAGAGGCTTTTTATATGCTTGTCGCCGTCAGTGCTTGTTCATATTGCAGTTTCGCTTCAGGTAGGTTGATGGACGGTGCCATGTGCTTTTTGTGCTCATTTAAAAGTCTGACAGACATCTAACATTCGGTATCGTGCAAAGTGCGTAATTATTTCTTCTCTTTCCGAAATTTAAATATGAGAAAGGTAAATAAAAGCGACGAAAGCGAGGGTGCATTTCACTTACAAATCGGGTTTTGTAGAAAATATTTTATCTATAATACGTTCTTTTGTGCGCTGTGCACTGTTGAATGACAAGTGAAATGCAATTGAAGATAATTTCTTTCAGTTTTTTTTTTTACCATTTTTTGTCTTCTTTTTTTTTTATTGGTCAAATGCCAAAACACCAAAAACGAAAGATTAGAATAGAAACTAAATAAATTTATAAAAAATTTTGCGTTCTTTCGCATAAAATTGTGTTTCCGCGAGAAGCTCAGGTTATAAGCAATTGACTAACTGAGTGACTAATAAAATAGTGTCACATTCGGAAAGCAACAAAGTAGTTGCAGTAAGGGAAAGTGTTTGTATGTGTTTGGGACATTAAATCGTCCCAATTTCCTCTTTTTTTTTTGTTTTAACAGAATTTGATTATATGAGTAAAGTAAAGGAGAAAATTTTGAAAAGCGACGTGCTTGCGCACGAGTTGCAATACAGTAAATGAAACAAGTATTCCTTTTTTCGCAGCAAACTTAAATAAATAGCTGCATGTAATTGCTACTGCACTAAAAAAACTATTCATTCTAATTAATGGAAACTAATATAATTGGAATGAAATTATCCATCGTCCTAAAATTAAATTATGGTTGAATACTTTTGTAATTATTTACTTTACTATAAAGCAGCATATTAAGATGTATTTTTGAGTAGGAAACAGGAATCAATGTATTATCGCCTAACAACGAATCCTGTTTTTCTTCAATAGCTTTTGTTTAGTGCACACTAAATCTGGGCATATGTATGTAGCACTCGGTAGGATCTAAGATGGACTCATCTTTTATTATTATGCGATGTGAAATTTTCTGTCCCTCTGTCTGTCTGCCTGATATTTGCTCAAGTGCTTTTCTTGTTCAATCAAACTGACTCCCTTATAAGCATTCCTACGGTAAGTAAGCATTTTATGCTTTACACCATTTGGGGAACCGAACGATAGAAAAGAAAGTATTTTTTGCATCTAACTCGGGATGAAAAGTGGATCTATTCATTAAATCTGGGCATATGTATGTAGCACACGGTAGGATCTAAGATGGACTCACCTTTCATTATTATGCGATGTGAAATTTTCTGTCCCTCTGTCTGTCTGCCTGATATTTGCCCACGTGCTTTTCTTGTTCAATCGAACTAACTCCCATATAAGCATTCCTACGGTAAGTAAGCATTTTATGCTTTACGCCATTTGGGGAACCGAACGATAGAAAAGAAAGTATTTTTCAGTAAAGTATCACTTTGGCAGGGAGAGGATATTGTGCACTTGATGTTGCTAAAGACTGGTCTAACACTCTATACCAAACGCTGTTAGCAAAAATTAATCGATTTGAACCACTCGTTCACAAAGTGGTCGAAATATTAAAGAACTGAGAAGTGCTAACGCATGCGGCTCACTCACCAATCTCGACTTTTTCCAATTATCACTTTGCGTCGTTGGGACATGCACTTGCTGAGCAATGCTTCACTCTTTAAGAAACTGGCTCCATGACTGATTTGCCTTAAAACAGCAATTGTCTTCTTCTTCGACAATTTTTCATACAAATAGCTTAAACTAGTCGTAAATGAGAATAAAAGGTCAATTGCCTTTTTGTTACTAATTATTCGCGCAGGCTGTGTATCCTGTATACAAATTATTGGCATTGTGCCCAAAAATTTACTTTTATTGCTTCGTAACCTACAAAAGCGAGCAGGATTTATGAAACCATACCCACCTTCCTAATTGCATCTACCAAAGAGAGATTGCGTACTCATTTTGTCAAACGGCTCGAAACTTCCAGAAACAAGCTCTTGGGACTCTCGACTCTTGGTCTACGATATACAAATACATATCAGTTAGCATCATGAAATTATGAATCGATTAAGGCATATACCGGTCTATTTGTTGGTATATGTTTTTTGCGATAAACACTTTTCAGATCGCAGTGTTAAGATATCGGCTTCAAATTGAGCAAAATTATTTCAAGTCCAATTAGAGACCAACGCAGTGTCCACAACGAATGTTTGTGATTGACATAAGTTGTTTAAAGAAAGCAAAGAACGCACTGCAAGCGATCGAGGGCTTGACTGATAACTGACTGACGGGCTGACTGACTATATGAACTCAAAAGCTTGGTATTCAAAAATTGTTGACTGATAGTTAACTGTTCTTTCGCGTTTGCCGTTTAACACTTGCGTTAAGATAGTCAAGGATTGTGAGTTCAAGAATTGTCGATTCTTTATGCCTTGTAACACTGGATTGGTTCTTCGGAAAATTGAAATACTCGCACGAGATCCACCATATTCGGCCAATTTATTACCTCTGACGTTTCCATGACTAACCCCGAAACTCAAAACCTACTACCGCGGAGGGACGTGGGGACGTGGCTTCGATTTGATGGAAAAAGAGATAGGGTCGGATGGAAAAATATATCGCAATAACTATTGAAGACATGAGCATGAAATTTAAAAAAATATCTGTTAGGATGCCGTTTAACAAAAAAAAAAAAAAAACAAAAGGAAAAGGAAAAGGAAAAGTCGTAGAACCTTTCGAGTACTACGACTGTTGCGGTTGTAAAGCTTTTGACTGTAACATGTAAAGAAAATCCTTCCATTCAAATTTGTTTGTGTAATCTACGATCAGGCAACAAGTGTCTGTGTATGTTTCTTTGATCAGCCATCATAGCGATGATAGTATGAAGGGAAAGTGAGTCGAGACTGATTAGAGATTAATTTTTCTTCTTAAGATACATACTGCGAATGGAACGATTAACTTGAGCAGCTTTATATTACATTTTTAGATGGTCTTCATAAACTGTTTTCATTTCCACGTTTTTCCATATATCTATGTATGTGCGCACATATGAAAGTCCAGTGACTGAGAGTAAACAATACGGAAGTTAAAAAACGAATGCATTTTAGATGAGAGTAACATACAAAGCAAAAATGAAAACAAAAAGGAAAAATGTCATTAAAAATAACTCAACGATTTCCGGTATTGGATGACACAGAGGGTTTAATTCGTAAACGTTCTCGAAAAACATACAAACACGTCTACATGCCAAAGGCTAAAATATATATATATACATATATATATATATATACAGCTTGCTCTCATATGTATAACTGCACATATTTCAACCGTCACACAATATCAACAAAAATTATATATACACCATACATATGTATGTATATGTATATGTACGTGTGTGTATGAGTTGCAATATCAACGAACGAAACATTGCTAAGCAACGACGATCCATTATGATATTTTAAACGGTAGGTCAGGTCCACATATTATGCTTTGTGTGGGGTTTTTTTTTTTTTTATGCCTACCCACGTATGCAAAATATGCGTTTGTGTTAATCTTCCTTTGTTGTTGCTTTTCGACTACAAATAAACTTTCTATGGGCTAGTTTTTTTTCATTCTTGCATATAATAGTTCTAATAGTGGTTGGTTGTCATTATTATGGTGGCTTACTGGTATACAGTATACAGTATACTGCTATACTGCTGCTGGCTTAACGTTTGCTTGTTTTTATTTCTATTCTTTGATGTGCTCGTAATAGGGGGAGCTCTCTGCATTGTGCTGCATATATAGACACACATATGTGTGTGCGTGTGTGTGTGTATAAGCAGTGAGTCTAGTGTTAGACACACACTCAAGTTAGGTTGTCTGCGGCATAAAATATGCTGCTTTCACTATTTTGTCCTCATAGTTGAGTGTTTAACAACACATGCATTAGCTCATAAGCTTATAATAACTTTGGCTAGAAGAGGCAGTAGAGCATGCCATATAACGTTAAAAAGGGATCTCTATGGCGAGTGTTGAATAGAAGAAAAAGTATATGGAAATTACACATACGCTATGTGGAGTATGTGTTTGTGTGTGTGTTTGTGTGTGTGTGTGTTGTGTAAAGTTCATATTTAAGAAATTCTACAGATTCAAATCATATTAAAACTTCCTTTAAAGTTTTCAACATTGCCTGAGATAAAATATGTTTGAAATGAAATCTTTTTGAAAAAATTAACCAACCAACCAACCAACCAGCCAACAACTATCTTCAATTCTTTATGAAATGGTCTCCACATATACATATACATATGTATATATAGGTATATATATATACATACAGGATTAAGAGAGGATGTTCACACGTAGTGTGTGTGAAGAGCAAGCGAAGAGTTTTTTTGAGTGTTTCCCCCTACTTTAGTTAACTATGGTTATGCCTTAAACGACAATATGAATAAGCGTCGAAAATTCCACAAAGTATTTCCTTAAGCACATTGGAATTGAAGGAAATGCTTTTTTAACTTTTCTTTAAGTTTGCCTGTCCATCTGATCCTTTAAATCGCAACGGATCTCGTATTGAAATGAAACGTAAAACAATCGCAACACGTGTTATTTTTAATTGTTTTGTACAAACTGCCTTTAAAAATAGATATAATCAACATGCAGGAAGGATTCCGGTAAGAGGCAATAAATAAAAAGTAAACAAAATTTTGCTGAAACTTATTTTGAGCAAAAACTATCAGAAAATCCATATCATGCTTAAAAGATTAGGGAACTAGTGACGAGCAATCGATAATAATTTGAATAAAATTCTTCTTTTTTTTTTTTATCTTTCTATGCAAGTCCCTGTGTATGCTCGTGCATAAATTACAGCTAGCGATTTTCGATATAATTTTCTGAAATGTAGTGCATTTACATATTTTGGTCCAATGACAATCTCTGCCGAAAATGGATTAAATTGAAGTGTTCCCACGGCCATCTCAAATAGAATACCTAATATCGGACCAGTTGTCCAGCAGAACCTTGTTGACTTTCTTAATGGAAATTTCGAAACATTTTCTCTACACCCATTACCGAAAGATCAGGGATATGTTCATTTTGTGAGAATATTTGCAACATCGAGAAGGAGGAACCCTCAGGGACCACATAAAGTTTATATATTCTTCATTAGCACTAAATTCTAAACCATTCGTCCCTCTGTCTGTAATGCCATTGCCTTCGCAAACCTGCGTCAATTCGCTTCAAACGTGGGCACAAAGATTAAAAGTTCTTCCACGCAGTTTGGTATTGAAATTGAGCCAAATCGAAGAAAGAAAAGGACCACAGTACAACTACAACCTCGGACCATCTCTGCTTTTAAAAAATAAAAACAATCTAGTTTTTTGCCCTCACTACATATTATGAACCCAAAAAGGATATACTGAAATTTGCGTTTATATCCTTTAGGTGATCTCGCAGCATCTTTACAAAGATCGGCCAAATCGATATAGAATATCGATATATCATGATTTTATTGAAACGATTTTGTGGCATCGAAAAAGACGAAGCTTTAGAGACTTTTCGAGAAAGTCTACGTATTATAGATCAGTATCAGACAGTGATGGGTATCCTGTCACCGTCGTCTTCTCTCAATTAAGAGTAATTGTTAAGAGATCGGTCTGAAATTTGTCGGAAACATTTTTCGGAAGCAACATATCATGCCGCACTGAAATGCTTAAATTTAATTTAATCAGATGAGTTTTCATTATATTTAAATAATGCGATGAACATCTAATATTTTGCTCAAAGCTTTAGTCGCTAGCACACCTTTGTTGCTTATTAAATTTAATATGGAGCAAATCGGGAATAATCAAAGGCAAAATTCTTTCATTTGTGATATAATTAACACAAAGAAGTTGTTTTGACTCACATAAGTATACATAATCAGCTTACATCATCATCTTCAGTATTAATTTATTACTTTACATGTTTTTATTTTATACATAGTTATATATATATATATATGTGTGTGTGTGCGTCTTTACTACTTTCATAAATTTCATTGAATTCATGATACGGCATTTGTTATATTATCCCTTATGTGCCTTTGCGTATGCTTTGTGATGCGTGTCGTCATAATGTCTCGTATAGTTTTCATTTGGAAATTATTACAGAGTCATTCTATTCTCTTCCTTCTCTTATGTTATTCATTCATTCATTCATTTATTTACATAGAGGGTTTCCTAATCTGTCTTACAGTAACCATTTAGTTTCTAATAAATATGGTCGTGGGATTGCAAGGAACTATATATGCTGCAGGAAGTAATTAACTTTTCGAATTTGCTTTCCTAGGTCTGGGTTGGATCTTCACAGGCTGTTTACTAGTGAGTCAATTCATAGGGCCTTCAAACTTTTAATCAATAGGAATTTTTACAGATTTCCAAGCACAAATTTGTTCAAAGGGATGCAGACGGATAATGAACTTGTTCGTGAAATGATCGTTGGATAAGAGATTTTATGGCTACATGTGAGCATTTACATTCATTCAGGAGCATTAGGCTTTTTAGCGAACTTTTGTTCCACGATGAATGATTCAGAGATTCTCAATGATTAGATCAATTGTGCCTTTAAATTGCCGATAATTAAATCGCAACAGAAGAGCTACAAGAAGCTTTTATTTTCCGCCTAAGAGGTGTACTTGAATTGGTCTAATAGTGCTGGTCCCCTGCTAAAAACACTCTAAGAACGCATAGGCACGCCTTTAGGCACAACAAAAAAAACCCAAAAATGCATTTTTCCAAGTACTCCACGAAAAGATTTCTCCCAAGGAATATATTCTCTCCATACGTGTGGAAACAATTCATGTGATTATCAGAGACAAGCAGGGATAAGCTATGGCCACAGCCTGGGAGGAGGGTGGTTTGATAGACAAGTGCTAAGTCATTATCAAAGAATTATTAGCTGCGACCACACGTCAATCTTTAAGCATGACCTACAGCACTGACAGAAACAAATTCAACCTTAAGGCAATACTGATAAAGTTTGGGAATTCCTGCAATGAACATTTTCGTATTAAGCCTTACACTTATAGCAGAGCATTGTCTGAAGAAGTGCACCTCACGAGGCAAGTAACTTCTTTGCACGGCAATTATCTAATTATCCTTTTCTCCCCCTTTTCTTGTGCCTACCGAGCACTTGGCCATTTAAAAAAATAGTCAGCTAATTACGCCCCTTTCATCAAACGTTTCCGTTTTTATATCCTAGGACACTTGCGGTACGAGGGTATATTAAGTTCATATGGCAACACCGGGAAGAACTTCACGTCAATCCATCTTTTGTTATGTCGATTAGTTCGGAATCACTTTCTGAATCGATTTAGGCTTGTCTGTCCATCTTACATTCTTGTGGTGAATTTACTGATGGAAATTTTCTAGACATTTTGATGAAATTTGCGCTACACCAATACTGGCCGTAGCCCGCTCTAGTCTTTGAAATTGTTTCTTATAAGCTTTGGATGCAGAAGACATGCACATAGAAAGGCTCAGGTGTTGAAAGGCGTTATCCTAAGAGGAGTAAATGGAGCGTACTTTAAAAAAACCTTTGAAGAAAGCTTTCCGATTTCTTACTTTTTCTTATCTGCTTTATTATATTGAGGGGTACAGTAAAATTACTAGCAGCGATGAAGAAGACTATTGTTGTTTGGTTCGCTCACTTTTTCTATTAAATCCCTCAGCTTTGTTATGATGTGGTTTCTTTTTTTCGAGCCATTTATCACGGGTCGCGTTTTTCAACCAAATTTACTCAGTTGCCGGCATCTGGTCTTAAAGAGGCAACGCGAGTATGTGCGAAACTATCAAAGGACTCTCTTATTAAATTAGTGCAGTTTCTGTGGACTATTCATCTCTTCTACAGTTCGTAGTCGCGTAGTAGCGGTCGTTGAAAAAAATGTTGTGAAAACATTTTCCTTTGTCGAATCCAATCTTTTCTTTACAATATTTACTTATGGTTTGCAAATTGCATTTTGTTTTTTTAGTCGGATAGCTTTGAACATTTTCTGTTAAAATTTTTTCTGGCAAACCAACCATAGCTTCTCTTCTCTTTACTATTCACTATATTGCTCTCTCTCTCCGTGGAGGTCGTTCATCCCTTTTGTGTGTTTTTCAGTGTAAAATAACAAACATTTGCTTTACTCTGTTAATGGTGATGCCGTTACGATTGCTGCTGCTGTTGAATGGAAAAAGCAATAACAGAAATATGTGTGGCACGCTTTCTTTTTTGGCTTTGGTTTCCTATCGTTTCAGTTTAAAAATTCAGTCATTTCCGTAGAATTGTAGTTGCACGTTATATGTGTGCGCGTGAAACGGAATCTCATTAATTTCGTGCACGTTCTCATATTGTTGTGTGAACGAGTTGAGCTGTGTGTGGGCGATTGTGTGCGTTGTGTGTTAGTGTTGTTGATGCTGGCGATGAGCGTCTGTTGCGCTGTGTCCGGTAAAATTTAATGCGATGCGTAATTAGAGGTGCTAGTGTGGAGCATTTTAAAAGCGTTAGATAGGCATTGAATGTGATGTAAAGTGTGCTTCCAATTGTTGGACAAACTTTTTGTATTGTAATTCACATAAAAAGTCGATTTTTTTTTTTTCATTTTTTACCAACAAATTTTTTTATTGCTTACCACTTGAAACATTCAACAAGAGTTTTAAAAGTTTTTTTTTGCTTAAAGCTCGAGTACCTTCTGTGTGAAGTTTTTGTTTCATTTTTTTTTTTTTATCTCTATTGCACTTGATAGTCGCCGAAGAGTTCTTAGCGAACTATTTTATGAGTTCAGAGGAAATAACATTTTTACCGCGGTAAGTAATTGCGATGTGCATATCGGCACATAATTGAGATACGACAGAATTCAAATTCAAAATAAAACGAATAAAGATAATGCGAGCAGTAGTGTACTCTTTAATCAATCAATAAAAAAAAAAAAAAAGTGTATTATTATTGGTTGTGCAATTAGTTGCAAACTATATTTTCTTCTTTTTCTGAGGTTAAGAAGGAAAACTTTATTCATTTTGAAAGAGAGGACACACAGTTTAATCATAATTATCATCTTTATAGGTTGATAGGGGAATAGTTGGAGCATATCGGGGTAGGCCTTTTTAAATGACACTCTTTCTTTTTGATCTTCTAACAAGAAGGAAAAATATAAACATAAGATTAAAATAAGAAACCTTTTCATTATACCTTTCACAGTATTGCTTGGGTATAGTTCATGCATTCTGATGATGAAAAATAGTAAACATTTGATATATAGTAAGTTGGTAAACACTTTATAAAATAGTACGTTTCAGAAGTGACCATTTGAATGTCATATCATCTAGAGTAACAGCGACGATAATATTTTTAAGAATAAAGGAACGCTTAGCCTATATTTATCCATCCATACGGACATCTTTACCACTTTGATATCAAGACTACAGTCCAGAGCCCAGTCCATGCAAGCTTTGAATTTCTCTTCATAGCAACATTTATTTTTAATTGCAAAATTTTTTCTCTACATATCATATTTCAAATTTTGATTGCGTTTAGTAATTTCGTCGATAATAAAATAATTTTAATTCGACATATTTATTGGAGAATATTTTATTATATATATATATATATATGTATATATATATATATGCCATATATGTATATATATATTTATAACTATTTATACGTTGTATATATATATATATATATATATATATATATATATATATATATATATATATATATATATATATATATATATATATATATATATATA
>KK499808.1:1402655-1469559 GCA_000688715.1 Glossina pallidipes
TATATATATATATTTATATCTATGTATATATGCCGTATATATATATATATATATATATATATATACACATATATATATTTTAAATGCCTACATTTATATCCATAAAAATATATATATATATATATACATATATATATATATATATATACATATATATATATATATATATATGTATATATATACATATATATATAAATGGCATTTTGGCAATTTTGCGGAAAAGTTTCAATATCATATGGTTTTAACATAGCGCCAAACACGTCCATTGTATATATTCGGCGCCAACATGGCATCGGTAATTACTTGCACCTCGTTGCTTACTTGTTTACATAACGTAAAAAAATTTAGACAAATATATATAAAATTGATGCCATGTGTTAGTCATACTTGACCCCATGTATTTAAGGTTTGAAAGTGAACAAAATTTGTCTACCACCAATGTATTGTAATGCATTGTAAAGAAGGAGACTGCACTCAATTTTGGCATATTCCCTGATATGTGTACCGTTTCTAGTACATCCTAAAATGCAGTTGTCTGCCAAATTCGAATTTTTTAAATTATATTAGAATCTAGAAAGTAATTTTCATCATTAGAGTTGTAATGATGTTTATAATACTGCTTGAGGCGTGTGCCGATAACGGTACATGCGGAGTGCCAAAATAACATAACTAAATAAGTTTGTAGGGTATATCATAACTATTGGTGAATCCACATAATTTCTAGATAGTAGCAGATTACAAAACAAAATGTGCCGAAATTTGATGACATTCCGATCAATAGTTTCAAGTTATGACCGCACAAACGAATGCTTTACAATAAAATAAACCGTCACTTGTCAACTTATGGCGGGAATATCAGGATATTTCGATGCATTTCATTTAAAGATTGGTATTATCAAAAATCATAAGGAGGCCTCAACAGTAGCGACATTTATATGCAACCAGATGTGAATCAATTGCATAACGTTTTGTGTACTTTCTCTTGTAATTACATAGTAGTATTTTAGCAGTAAGTTTGTTACCATGTACCGAAAGCGGTACACAGTGATGTGCAATGAGCCTGGCAAGGAGCGTGTGAAAAAATGCAATACTTTTGTGGCTTGATAAGAAAGTTCAACTTTTGCCACAGGTTTCCTGGTGCTCTTTATACAAAAAAATATAATCCATTATCACTGAATAAATGCATTTCTCCAACTCCTCTTAATGTTACTGTTCGAATTGTATGAATATCGTTTTCTTAGAAAAAGCGGACATAGCTTTCAAGAGGTCTTATCGCGAAATAGAAAAATTATATATATATATATATATATATATGTATATATGTATATATATATTCTTTTTACCAAACTTATCTGGGACTATAAAATTTACTTAATCTTGACTTATGTTTTAATTTTAAGCGGGTTCTCTTAACTTGGATTTTTTATTCATTTATTTATTTGTTTGTTTGCAAGCAGCAGCTTAAATATAAATTAAAATAATATTCATTTCATTGTTTGGGCAAGCATTATATTTGTATTCATTTTGTACATTCATACACATTCAATACCTATTTATGTGATTACTTTTTCATGTGTGGAAAATAATTTAATTCACGTTCATTCATTGTTTCGGCTGACCGAATCAGCAAAGCAGAATATATGATAATAAATATATCAGTGATTTGAAAGCTTACGTAAATAGGGTTAAACAATTTGTAGTTAAAGTGATAGAACGTTAAGATAATTGGTCACTTGCTGCTGTAGGGTATTATAAAATTTAACATTTATTCAAATATATAGAAAACTAAACACCAACCGACTACCTAAGGATTAGACGTAGTCCGAAGTAAAAGAAGTGATGACATCAATTAAACAATAAATTTACTTCCTTTTTATTCTTAGTTAAAATTTTAAAGATTATTATATTTATTAGGCTTCTTCTTTCTTCAAATTTTAAGGATAATTCATTTTCTTAGAAATTTTAATGCGAAGCAGCAGAAGAGATCTTTTGTTTTACTCGTTTTGATCGGATAAAATTTATTTGAAGCTTAAAATTAGTTACTGACAACTTACTGACATTGACGGCCAGACGGACTGAATGTATAGATGGATAGCCCTTTAAAGGGGCAAGCCACTATCAACATCTAACAGCCTAAAGAAAGAGGGAAGGGATTAGAATAAATATATTTGAGGAGGTTATTAAACACGCTTTGAAAAAAATATATTGAAAGATGGCAACATCGGAACCATTCTCTGTGGACGTTCTCCGGGCAAGAGGAGCTTTACGGGTTTACAGCATAACTGGTGCTAACTTAAAAAAATTATTGAACCAATTCATCCCTATATCTACAGCAACAAATAGGAGTTTCTCTCAAAAATATTGTGTTTAGTGTAAGTGGCGAGTGTTTAAATGAAAAAAAGTACAATTTCTTACCAAAAAGAGCCGTTAAAATTATATATATCTTTTGGGTGTGTAGTTTTAGAAATATTTTGTATTTTTTTGTATTTTCCTTTCCGTTAGTCTGTGATCCGAGAAGTATAGAACTGCTCTTCCAAGTTCAAATATTCCTATTCGTTCCCTTTCCTTGCCGATGCTTTACTCGAAAGGGCAGAAGCTCTGTAAAAGTGCTTATAATTTGTGAATTGTGGTCGTCTCAGCTGCATGCACTGCATGACGATATCTGACATTGTTTGCAAATTATTGACTACCGCGAACGTATTTGAGCGTGAATCATGGCGGTTTCTCAACTTAAGCTCTAGGGACCATGACGTCAATATTTGTAATTCGAAGAACAGTATGACAGATGATAGACAGATAGCTTGTTCGAAAGAGCTGCATATATTCTCTTTCTTTCTTTTTTCGTTCTCTCTCTCTCTCTCTTTCTCTCTCTCTCTATCTCTGTGGAATTACCTATTATCTAACTTTTATCTTCAGTGTTATATGTATAACTATTTTCGTTTTCAAAAAAAGATTATGTTCACGAATTTATAGTGAATCTCTTTACTTGTCGTCGTTTCCTTTCTTTTTAACGAGATTATATTCGAGAATTAATAGTAAGTTAATCGTGACGCTTTTCAAGATATAACATGTTGTTGTACATTCAACGCTCTTTTCAATTACAAGTAATGTTTAATTAAAAAGTCAAGTCGTCAAAAGAAAGCAACTCACATTCACCTGTGTTCACACAGGTGTATTAAACAAATTTTTGTTTTATTCCAACTCCATCGTCCCGTCGCAGAATTAAGAAGAATAGATAAAATTTCTATAGATTTCATTTGCATGTTCATAGCTCGCGCGAACTATATGCATTTTTGTCCTTCTTGTTAATGGAAATAAATATCGTATCGCCCAAAATGAAAAATAATTCTTCAGTATTGATATGATATAACTCTTTGGGTACTTTCAGGTATTCATTAGTTGCTCACAACGATGCAAACCAATTATTTGCATATATAAGGTTCTTACACACAAACATACACACATATACATTTATATATATATATATATACATACATACATATACATATAGATATATATACATATATGTAATATATATAATATATATAAAGAAATATATATATATATATATAAAGGTATAAATATATATATATAAAGATATACATATATACGAAGGTATAAATAAATATATATATATATGTATATGCTCAAGGTAAAAAACCATTTTCAAAATATATGCATGGCTACGTGGTGTATGCACATATATTGTGCGTTTAGCGTAACTAAAACCATTTATTCTGATGATGTTTACAAATGCTTGTGTGTAGTCGCAACTGTGTGTGTGTGTGTGTACTCGCATCTGTATGAGATTGTTTGTGCGCGTGTGTATTGTGTGTGTGCGAATGTGCATCTACCTACCGATATGTGTCTCTGCTTATTGCTTCTACACCTCTCCATCTATTAGCTCCCGGCGTATTCTGTGTGAATTTTTCATTCATCTATCAGGTGGTTTCATTTGTATTTGTTGTTAAACTTTTGTTGCTGCTGTTACTACTACTGCTCCTGCTGTTGTTGTTGTTGTTGATGTTGTTGTTAGTTTCATTTGCTTACTTATCGTGCACTGAACTTTTTCTTTACTATTATTGTTGTTCAGTTACTAGAATATTTTTGGCTATACATACGATAAATAGGGAAACATATTCTTTACATATTAGTGAATTGAATGAAACGAAAACGAACGACAGTGGTCTACAGTGGTATAAAATTTTGATGAAATATGAACAATAGTTTTACTTTTCTGCGATTCATTGAGTTTCGAAATATTCTCTTTCCTTATTAGAGCCTGAACATATATATCCTATCTTGATGGCAGATCTCTGAAAGAGCGAAAGAGTTCCTGAACCCATAATACTCTCTATTCATGTTGAGGATGATTTCTATTGTGGTTTTGGGCCTTTCCTTGATTTCTCAAATCAAGCAATGTAAAAAGATAAGGTAAATTTGTAATTTAAGCGAAATTGGATTGAAATCCATGTTGTCTGTCTATCTATCAGTCTGTTTTTGTATTAAATTGATGATGTGGATGATGTGCAGTACTGCTGCACTTTTCCCACTGAATAATAGATAAGAAAGCAAACAGATTGTTTAAAAATATTACGCATGGATACTACATACGGAACGTATGGTTTCATTTAAGGCAATTATTTCCATGGTGGCATCTATTCGTACGTGGATAGGGGAAAGTTGACATAAGGAAATCTTCTCGATACCTTATAACCAAGAAAGAAAGTCACTGCAATAGGCTTTTTATGGTGCACATTGAAGGGTAAGCGAATGGTTGCCTTGCCAAATGGGTAGTTATTTGCACCACCAACGCTAATAAAGAAGATCATCCTCCGGGTTTAAAGATATGAGCATTTTACTGTACTGTGGTGACTTGTTTAAAAGGTTTCTTGGATTTTTGAAAAGGCGTTTTTGAAGAGGCGGAAGGATTTCTAAGAGTATCCAGACATTGCAATAATCAGGGATTATTCTCATCGCTCTTCGATTATACCAAACGCTTTTATTTCGTGCTTTAATCCCATTATGCTTATCCTCTTCAATTAGTGAATTTAATGTTTTTCTTGCATTCTTCTAATTCCAAACTTCTCTTCACTTAATTATGTAACACATCTTTTCTTTCTTCGATAATCCTGCACCTTTTCAATTAGTGAGCTAATATCTTCTATTGCCTTGACAAACTCAAACCTCTCTTCTTAGTAATATTTTTTATGTTTCAGTAAACACAGACTTTCGTTCTAATTGATTCAAGTCCTTTTCTTTCTTTAATAACTTATGGTAGTTGGTTTAGAAATGTTCCCAATGTCATAAAAGAAGCCTTTTAAAATGATTTTCATAAGTACGCCGGCCTTGCTTCCTTCCTTCCTATTCTACACAAAGTGATCCCACATTCAGCGATATTGCATTTGTAGTGAAACAAGTAAATACTTGGATAGGGATTCCTTTTGATGAAGGAGAAGATTAATTTGTCGTGTTGAAAATTCCGTTGGTGATAAAGGCAACCAAAACCAACATCGCAGTAAATTTACAAGTCAATCAGCTTTAATTTAGAAACAAATGAAATTTTCTAAGTAGAAGTCAAGATCTGACAAATTGTATTCGGATAAAATTATTGCTTCAATTTTCATGTGATACTCCACCGTACCCTTAATATCTTATGCTCGATAGAAGAAACTATAGAATTTGCATAAATGTTAAGAAGTTCTGGAGGGAAAATGTGAAAAGTTAACTTTAATGAACTTTGCATTGCACATAAATATATGCATAGAAATATATATATACATATATATATACATATATATATATGTAATATATATATATATATATATATATATATATGTACACATGTGTGTGTATTATGCTTGAATGCAAATTGTGGCGGCATGTAAATAATCTTCCGCATGTTTATGGGGACTGAGTAGTGTACTGCTCTTTTTCTGATTGTGGTGGTGAATCGTTTGTTGGCAGTTTTTATGCGATAACAAAAGCTTCTTTTGATATATTTAGGTTAAAATCTGTAACGAGATATTGTTCACAAGAAACAATGCCGCAGTATATAGTAAGCCAGCCAAGCCAGCCTACGTACAATATATTATTCCAAATGATTTTTTATTTCTATTTTTTGTTTGATTCTTCTTCTTTCGCTTTAGGATTCAAGGAAGTGACCTGTAGTGTTGTTTTGTTTTTGATTATTTTTTTTTTTGTTGTTGTTGTTTATATTAATACAAGCGCTTGAAATACATCACACATTAACACTAGAAAGATCGATTGAATCTTTGCTTGTGCATGCTTACCACACGTCAGTCGATTTGATTGCGAGCAAACTCAAATGATAATTGGAAATATTTATGGCAGAAAAAAAAAATCCAATTTTGCCAGAAATAGTTCAACAAATAACATCAAAGCGTAAAAGAAAACATTCAAACAAGTATAGATACTCTAGGGGGCCACAATTAAATGCCTGCGCATATTACGATTTTTCAAAATAATGCGATAATATGGGAAGTGGTCAAAATGATGGTGCGATTCGCAATATTTTCTATAGCGTTGTTCGTCGTTTAGCTGGAACACGGCCACGCATCAAATTTCTCAAAATATCTCTTAAAAAATTCTAGTCTTTAGGTCGGATACACGAAAACAAGACGGACAGATATGATTAAATCAAATTCAAAAGTGATCCTGACTGGATTGGTATAATAAATAAAAGGTGGGGCTGTATCTTCTCAGCGCTTGTATTATAAATAGTGTTATATGGTATATAACAAGACGAACATTGGGAAGTCGACTATTTAAACGGTGACCGTAAACGCGTCAGTGCATTTTTTATCGAAACATACCCACAAAATCGCAAATTTATGAGAAATTGAGAAAAAAAAACCAGGAAATTGTTAGCTGTTCACAGTTGGTTTCTTCAAAAACGAACTTTTAGATTAATTTCTGCGACTAGGGCACGTTCCACAAGGAAAGTGAATCAGACTGACTTAATTTGATAGGAATTAGATATATATCATTATAGAAGAGTTATCATATACAAAAAAAAAAATAAAAATTTAAAAAAATAAATTTTTGAATTACCACAAGCCCTAGAAGCTTTTTTTTTTTTTTGCAAGTCAAAATGTTATGCTGGATAGCACTGGATAGCTCTCTTATTAGTTTAGGGAGAACAAATTTGAATTTGAATGCGGGAGAAGGAAAATATGTACATAATCATATATATAAAAAAAAAATATATATAATATAAATATAAAAAAAATATATTTGTGAAAATACCGCCGGTCCTAGATTTTTTTTTTTGCAAGTCAAATTGGTATACTGGGTGGCGCTGGTGTTAATATAGGGAGCATAAATTTGAATTTGAATGCGAGAGGAACACTGAAAACTGCATTAATTTGTCAACACAAAACAATGCATGCAGCTTTACAACAAAAAAACTTTACTCTGCGCTACAACAACGAAATCACTTTAAATTTTTGTTAATTGTCGATCAATTGTTAATAACTTTAATCCGATCGGGCTGTTACTCATTTGACGCTATTATACTACAAGCTCCAGACCGATTGTAACATTTGTTAATCCAAAGGATATAAGTCTGGTGCTTGGTGCTAAAGTTCCTGAATGGATCTTGTAATGTTTGGAGTCAGGTAAACACATTATTATACCTGGGAAGCACATCCAGGTAACGGTTTCGTTGCGTTGGAAAAGGTCATAATAGTTAAGTTTGCCTAAATCCGTATGTGAAGAATGTTCAGGTTTACCATCGCCGTTAATGGTTTTCTCGAACTGCATCATAGTTTTTTCTTTTGAGCTTTTTCATCATGGAAACTGTGCAATGCCCAAGCAAGAAAAATAATATATTTTCGTTTTCGATATTTTTCTTCGGCATAGAATATATTCAAAGGGTTCAAAGACTACACGGTGTGTAGTTAGGCGGGATAAACCTGCGTTGTTGGGCAAAGCTTCAAGATAGTATTTTCCCAATTTGATCAATGCTCAGTGACGAAGGAAGGAAACGGAGACGATCAAGCAAAAATTTTACACTCTTCAATACTTCACTCTTCAGTATTTTCTAAGGCCATTGAAAAAGTTACTGTAAAAATATGGTTGCGATTAATTTCTAGTCTTAATAAAGTTATTGGTTTTTTAGATGGTCGGTATTAAAAATTTACCCTAATGCGTACATATGATGATATTGCCGGTCGCACATATAAAATTTCCCTTTCAATTTTCAATGGAAATGATGTTTTCCCGCTAGTATTGAAAATGGTCTCCGAAATCATTAGTATAGTCCTGGCCTCCGTATGATTGCTACAAAAATGCAATTGACATAAATTATTTGCTTTTTATAAAAATCGTCGTCAATCATAATAAATCTCCGCAACAACAATAAAAAAAAAAAAAAAAAACTTTTAATTTTGTCGCTTTGTTTTTCTCAAGGTTTCCTTGTTGGTCGCGTAATGGCCTGAAGCCCTCTGTTGATTATTTGTCTGATATGTTTCTCCATAAATCTCTCAATTACTTTATGAAATTTTTCTTTTCCCCAAAAATATTAATGTAAACATCCATGCATAGAGCAGAACACTCGCACATAAAAAGAAAAACAGTTTCTTTCTGTTTTCATTGTTTATTTTTTTTTTGTCTTTTTGCTGTTTGCTGGTTGCTGCTTTAATGTAGTTGCTGTAGTTCTGTGAATTATTGCATATTAAACTGATTTACTTACTCAGTAACCTACTCTCTTGGTTACGTTGTAAAATGCTGTTGGCGCAGCATTCTAACTTTTCATTAAAACAAACTATTATTTTTTTGATGGTAACACATACATATATACATACATATATACATACATACATACATACATAATTACATACATACATACATAATTACATACATACATACATAATTACATACATACATACATACATACATAATTACATACATACATACACATACATACATACATACACATACATACATACATACATACATACATACATACATACATACATACATACATACATACATACATACATACACATACACATACACATACACATACATACATACACATACATACATAAATACATACATAAATACATACATACACATACATACATACGTACACATACATACATACATACATACACACACATACATACATACATACATACATAATTGTTTTCTTTGGGATATTGTTTTAATGTCTTTTACAAAATTCATATTTCTATGTTGTGTTGTCATCTCTAGATAACAGAACGACCGACTGTTCAACTTTGTTGTTGAATTTGTTTCCATGGTTTTGCGTCGTCATAACATTTCCAAGAAACTTCAAGCAAATCTCTTTTGCCTTTCAAAATCGACCGCTTGGCTTGGCGTTTGGTTTTTTGGATTAAGATTTTGTAAAGGAAGAGTTTTTTAATTTATTTTATGGTAAAGAAAATGCGATTGAATAAATGCTGTTATAAGCTCTTACAGAATTACAAACTTGAAGTTTGGATGATTTGCTTGATTAGCTAGCTAGCTGGCTTTTCTGAATCGATTGCCAAAAGACTGTGTGAGGAGGTGTGTCTTTCAAATTTGATAAAGAGTTGAAATGCTATAATATTTTTTTTTTTAAAAACTTGAGTGATGTATAAAATAATCGCAAGTCCCTTCTCTCTCTCTCCTTTTTTTTTTTTTATATATATTTCTCTAGCATTGCTGAAGAAAAGAAAAAACTTGGCAACGAACAATATAAAGCCAAAAACTATCAATCAGCCTTGAAATTTTATTCAGATGCCATCTCATTATGTCCGGATTCGTCGACCTATTATGGGAATCGTGCGGCTACTTATATGATGATGTCCAATTATACGAATGCATTGAATGATGCACGTACTGCTGTTCGATTAGATCCGAATTTCGAGAAAGCTTACGTACGTATCGCCAAATGTTGTGTAGCCAAGGGTGACATTATTGGCATAGAACAAGCCATCAAAAAGATTGAAGAACTCGATCCCCAAAGTAATGCCGTAGAGGGTGAGAAACAAACTTTGCAGCAATTACGACAATTGGAACAAACAATACAAAACAATTATGATTCAAAATACTATCGCAATGTAGTGTATTATTTGGATGCTGCCATAAAATTAGCGCCGGCTTGTTATAGGTAAACGAATATAATAGAATCTAAGCTTGTTTTTCAAATTTTTATATTAATTTTCTATATGTATAGATATCGTCTGTTGAAGGCTGAATGCTTAGCCTTTTTGGGCCGCTGCGATGAAGCTGTCGACATTGCCATTAGTGTCATAAAATTGGATAGCACATCGGCGGATGCAATATACGTGCGCGGATTATGTTTTTATTATACGGATAATTTGGATAAGGGCATTAAACATTTCGAGCTGGCCTTGCAGCTTGATCCCGATCATAAAAAGGCCAAAGAAATGCGCACTAAAAGTAAAACACTAAAGGATATGAAAGAGAAGGGCAATGTATTATTCAAATCCGGTCGTTATCGTGAAGCGCAGACTATTTACACTGATGCTTTAAAAATCGATGAGCTCAATAAAGAAATCAATTCGAAACTACTGTACAATCGTGCTTTGGTTAATTCAAAAATTGGCAACACACGTGATGCGATTGTCGATTGTACAAATGTGCTTGATATTAATGCTCAGTACTTGAAAGCTCTACTTTTACGTGCTCGCTGCCATAATGACATTGAGAAATATGAAGAGAGCGTTAGCGATTATGAGGCTGCATTGCAATTACAAAAGACTCCAGAAATAAAAAAACTTTTACGTGATGCTAAATTTGCTTTAAAGAAATCGAAACGTAAGGACTATTATAAAATATTGGGTATACCTAGAAATGCTAGTGATGATGAAATTAAGAAAGCCTATCGTAAAAAAGCTTTGGTCCATCATCCCGATCGTCATGCGAATAGTTCCTTAGACGAGCGCAAAGAACAAGAATTAAAATTTAAAGAAGTTGGCGAAGCCTATGCGATTTTATCAGATCCACGCAAAAAAGTGCGCTACGATAATGATCAAGATATTGAAGATCAAGAACAACGTAAGTGGTTAGCATTTGTTTATATTTATTCTGTATATATATGCTTTTTGGATATTTTTAAGCGATTTTTTTGCTTTTTTTTTATAATTCTTTTGCAGCTGACTTTGATCCAAATCAAATGTTCCGTCATTTTTTCCAGTTTAGTGGTGGTCCGAGTGGTGCTTCGTTTGGCTTTGAATTTTAACTGAAGTCTTTATGTAATTTCTGTAAAAAAACATGTCGTCGTTATCGTCGAAGTCAAATGCGACACGCAAATCTTTATTTACACGATAATTATGAAAAGTTGAAAAGCAAAATATATAAATTGATCGAATATACCATAAATTAGAATAAAATAGAAAACATATTCCAAAAAATGCCACAAACAAAACACGACCCAGTTTAACAATAACGAAATTAAAACCAAAAAAATTTAAAAAAAGCCCGCCTTCAAAATAAATCCCTCCTAATTCTCCTTCTCCTACTCCTTTTCCTTCTCCTCCTCTTCATCCTATTTTTTTTCCTATTCTTGTGTATCATAAATATATATAAATATATATATATAAATAATACCTAAATGTTTGAGTGAATGCATGAATAACGACTAGTTTTTATGAACTCGATGAAATCAAACTAAAACATTAATAAAACTCTAGTTCAATACTAACGTTATATGAATAACAATATAAAACGATTGAGAAATAAGCAAAAAAAAGAAAAAAAAAAAACGGAAAAGAAGATACGATCAAAAAGTTGGTCGAGTTATCATTTACAACGATTAGCAATTTAACAACAGAACTGGACAGGAATGGGAAATGAGATGAACACAAGTGATTTATTTATATATTGCGCTCTTAAAGACGACGTGGCCTATCAACCATGTAAATAGATGGGTCAAGCAAGTGGCTTCGTGTTTACTTTGGCGTTGACCAAAAAAAAAAATTCTCTCAAACTTGAATTTACAACCAAACTTAGTACCATTAAAATTTTTATGTAACAATTCATCCTCTTTTTTTTTTTTAACTTTAAGAACTTTTTGTACGTTGACTTTGCAAGTTTAGAATTTTTTTTCTGAGCAAATTTTTTTTTTTTCTTTTTATATATAAACTTTTTATTTTTCGTTTCCATTTAAAATTAAGTGTGTGCTTTTTTTGTACATAATTATTTTTGCTTATTCTTAATTCGTTGTATTAAACTTTTCTTTTTTTTTTTTTTAATAAATTCTTTAAAATTTTTGTTCCCAAAAGGCATACAAAAAAAAAGATAAAAAAATATTTATTCGAACTGCAGTGGAGAAATTTGGAAAATTCTCCATTAATTTTTTTGGTTTAATTGAAGTATATAGAGCAATTGCTTTAAGGAGAAAATGTTTTTAAAAAATATATTTTTAACTATTGTAGTTTTAATATTTTTAGTTTTATTTTTTTAAATTCAATTTTTTTTTAATCATTATTTTTAAATAAGCAAAGCATTTGCAGTTATATTTTAATTTATTATAAACAATGGGTGAATAAAAAAGAAACTATATATATAGATATACATATATATAGATATACATATATATATATATATATGTGTATATGTATATATATATTCCCTACAAAGTCTTATTTTTCTTTTTAATAAAATACCGTAGAAATATAAAAATTCTTTATAACTGTTTTTGATTCAATGCGGACAATATTCCGTTATGTCTTGCGTCTCAATTTTTAAAACAAAAATTTCCCTCGAATATTTCATATGAACGAATGTATCGACAGATAACATATCGATAAATTCATGAATGCAATCGAAAAATTCGATATCGAGTAATTGCCTAACTTGGCAGCACTTTGTTTAACCGGGAATTCTAACCGCGCACTAATCGCAAAATAAATAAAAGCATAGCTTTTAGTGAAGCGCAATATAAATAAAATTTTCAACAATTTCCGGTATATGTTAATTCTTTATTGTTGTAGTTGTTGTTGTCTTTAATAAATAAGCTACAAATTGCTTAATAAATTTTTAGTTTATTATCGCAATTGATTGTGATCGTGTGCAATCTCGAAGGTGCAAGCTAGCTTTTGTTTTATAATGAAAATAATATACGTAGTGAGCGATACAGTGTTCATAGCTTTAGTGTGCAAGTGCAATTTTGAGAAAATCTCTTAGAGGAAAGTCAAGCGTGAATCTTACAAATGATTATATGAGTTTGTTTGGAGAAAGGTTATTGTCTCCCATTATATAAATATATGGAATTTTACACTACTTGGAAAGGAAGAAGCACATATGTTCCAAAAATACACATTTTTGATGTGCGTAAAAGTAAGTGTTACACTTTTCTCCTATAAGAGAGTTTGCTAAAGTTTATTGCTATCTATTATTCATTAAGCTAAAGGTAATTTTGCTTTGGTTAGACTTTAGTTTATTCGTCGATTCTCCTGTTGTTATCTGTCGTGACTCTTAGTTTCTCCGTCTGTCAATCGCTTATTACAACAATATGGAAAGACAAAAACGAGTAAGCTGTGTAAAGAAGAGCCCATAAGAAATATTCTTATCAAATGTGATAAAACTGTTTTTCAAGGTCAGCCAAGAAAGCTGCGTACGTTGTTTATTCATCGATCCCTTTCGTATCTGTTGTAGAAGCCTTCGATGGTGGTCATGAGTCATAATCGATTTAAATTTGTCTGTCCGTCCGTCCGTCGCGATAGAGTGTGGATGGACAATATAGATAAGCGCTGTAAGGGAGAGTCTATAAGAATTATTCTTATAAAATGTGATGAAACTGCTTTTTAAAGATCCTTTAAAAACGGGCGAAAAAATGTAAAAATTGACACAATTACAAAACATTGCTTTCTGTGTTGCATTGAGTTAGTTAGTGTATGTCAAAATTTGTGAAAAGTCTTCTATCCCCTTAGGTGATTGTCATAGCTTTGAGTTTCATCTGTCTGTCAACTGTTTATCCCAAAAATTTGCAAAATTTTTTATACCATACACTCATTGACATAGAGGTAATAGAAAGTGTCATACGATGTAAGTTTGCGAATCGATGTAGCCGATAAAAATCGCCTATTCATAAATTCTCCTGTTTTCTATTGTAGAAATCTTAATGGCACAGAGTTTCAATTGCCAACTCAATAGTCGTGGATTCATTTCCATAGAATCAATAGCTTTAGATGCTATTGCATCTAAGAAAAGAAAGTGGAAAGGCAAGCGAAATAAACTCTGTAAGGAGGAGCCTATAAGAAGTATTGTTAAAAGATGTGATAAAGCGGATTTTTAAGATCAGCTAAAAGAACCGTGCAAAAATGGCATAAACATTTGTACGATCACAAAATATTTTTTGCCTGTGTTGTCACTGAGTTAGTTGATTGATGTAAAGTCATCTGCATCCTCATCCCACGTCTATTCAAAAACATTTTGAAAATTCAAAAAATGTGTTTAAATTTATTCTTAGTTAGGGATGACATAACGACTAAAAACGTCGACATTTGCTGGACTGGTGGCAGAAAATGATTGTTGTGTTATCTTACAAGCTTGGTGTAAAGATGAGAGATGATAATGATAATCCTTTCGTTACAAGGAAAACATGGGAATTATATATGTTTACTTGGAATGGTGGATGTTTAAGACTCTCAATAGAGCTCTTGTTTGCTATTTTTAGAAATAGTTCCATCGTCCTCGTTGGATAAGAATATGTTTTAATTTAAAAAACCAACCACGGATGGCTACATCTGCGTCCTGCGATCTGAATCAAGCACATATTTAACTTAGTCCTATGGCGTGTTTTATAAATGGGAAAAATAGAATCTCCTCCTTAGGTGTAAGAAACATTTTAAACATATTTTTTTGTGCCTCTACAAGCGTACTTTCGTGAAATTTTTTTTGAATTTTTATCACATTCGTATATTCCTTCTAAGACACTCTCGATATATTTGTGCATAACGATCGCTCTCTCTCTCTCTCTCTCTCAGTTTGGAAGTTTTGTCAGTGAAGAAGCGAAGTCATATGATGTATTATCACCGAATCTTGCGGGAGCAATTTTTTAATGTAACAAACTACGAAAATTTTATACAAAATATGGGAATTTCTTGGAGGTCATTAGAAAATTTTTGTAGTCTGGGGGACTGCTTGGTA
The DNA here is from genome assembly GCA_000688715.1 of Glossina pallidipes. Taxonomy (NCBI): domain Eukaryota; kingdom Metazoa; phylum Arthropoda; class Insecta; order Diptera; family Glossinidae; genus Glossina; species Glossina pallidipes. The sequence continues at coordinate 1,417,803 of KK499808.1, forward strand.
ATTTGTAAGTCTTTCGGTGAACGCTTTCTTAAACATTTTTCGCTAATTGTTAAGCGGAAACGTGGACGAATCATAATTATTTCGAAATTTCATTTTGGACTATATATATATACATATATATACATATATAAATAAATATATTTTATCTTGTATTTGTGTGCTTGGTTTTTCAGCATATTGCAAAATGCGGACCGAGTAAAATAAGTTTCTGCTGATTTTTTAGTAAAATTGCTCGAATATTATTCAAAAAAACAAAACGAAATATTTTTTTCAAACTATTGGATATTCATCGAGCATTTCATTTTCCCATCGCTTAAGCAAAATGTGATAATCGTGCAGAAAGCATAACTGGTCTTTTAAGGTTAATTTTTTTGTTATAGTTCGAAGAATGGGAGACCTGCTCGAACAGACAGCAAGTTACCAAAAAAAAAAAAGAGTTGTCTTTCCTAACAAGAGCGGAAAGGATTACCGTCTGCCAGCTTAGTGCAGCTAACGTTTTCTAGACCGGCTGTATTTGCTTAAACTGAAAACTTAAGATCTGACGATTTTTGTTTCAATTCAGTTCTTATCGATAGTTTTATCTCGTGATGGCTTCCATATCCATACCAAGGTGACGAAAATCATTCTTGATCTTTGAACAAATTTTGGTTCAATTGATGTTTTCGCCGCAGTTAGCCATATCGTAATTGTAAATTAAATAAATGTAAGCAAAAAGGTTGACTATTTGGGGTGTAACAGCGTTGGCGACGTCAATAGAAAGTTCTTTTTCCCCAAAAAGTGATATCAAATCGGAGATAATTGGTGCCACGTTCTCTCTTTAACATAAATTGACACCAATTGGATCTTTTAATCAGCAATTAATGAGATCATATCAGATTGGTTCGCTGCCAGAGTTATTACATAATGATTGATGGCTTCTGTAGAATTCACAAAGCTTCCAATAAAGTGACCCAATCTGCCATATAATCGAATTAAATGATGAAGCAAATGCAAGTAATGAGTAATGAAAAATAAAATAATGAAAAGCTGTCTTAAACAAGTTAAAGAAACAAAGGATCGCATAACTAGAGTACGCGGGATATCTGCATAGCTTAGCATGACAAAGCTTTGGACGCGATGGTTTTATTGAAAGGGTGCTGAGTTTATTGAAAGCTACCAATTTTTATTAGAATCATGAGTACATTTTTACGACTGCTTTCATTGGATGCGTCTTTCGAAGAGCGATTACCTGTCGTTTGTAAACATTATTTTTTCCCCCAGTTTTGTGAATACTTCAACAATTTTTGGAAATATTTTATTTTTCCGATAATCTTGCATCATTATATATACTTAATGATTCGTTACTGCAATCTGGACACACTTTTCAATTGTTTTTCCATCCTTCTTGTAGGACATTTTTGAATCGAAAAATTCTGTGAAAACATAGATTTGGTATCGTTTTTTGGTATCGTTTAAAAAAATTTAATGAAAGCTAATCAAAACGTTATAATCCGAATTTCATTACTCTACACCACTTCAACTAATGCAATTGTTCTCTTGCTTACGCTGTAAAGCGCCAGATATTAGAGTTAGCGCCAGAAGTTAGAGTCCGTGAGAACTCTTATATGAAATGAAGTCTGAAAACGTGAGGATGGCTTACAATAAAATACTATATCACAAGCTTTGCTATTAAGCAAAGGTAAATCTTCCATAAAAGCATTTATATGAGAAGAGATTCGAAAAAGAGAGCAGCGCAGTCGAAATTTTAGCATAACATTAATGTTAATGAAAGAATGTTCTAATTTTATCAATACTTTTCATTCTATACATATGCTAAAAGTATACGTTGTCCCGAAATTTACACAAGGTTTGAATTTACCGCCATTTGTGCGGTAACGTGTTGACAATTCAGCTGACGCTTTAAGTTTAGTAGAAATCGAACACTACAAGAAAAGGAAAAGGTGTTTTCATTGCTGAACGACATATGTAAAATGATGAAACTTTGGCGGCCATAGTTCGCAAATTTCGTACAACATATGGTCGTAATATTGATTTAATTTCATCAACTGCGAAAAGAGTAATTGACACCACTGGACTGTATTATTATGTAATTATTTGAAGTCAAAGATCTATGCCAACAAGTTCACAACAAACTGTGCATTGAAGGAAGCGATTCAACGCTGCATCAACGAAATTCAATCACGTTTATGCAAAATGGTCAGCGACATTTTCGATAAAAGAGTGCCTACGTGCCAGCAAAGCCGTGGAGACCATTTGCTTGATATGTTATTCCACACATGATCCTATACTATGTAAACAATGATTCAATAAAAAAATTACAATTAAAAAAACTATATTTTCTATTTTATTCAAATCTTGGGGTACATTTTGGAGCACTTAACAGGTAATAGAGTAATAGTTTGCAAGGAGGTTATTAAGCACATTGTTGAATACTACAAAAACAGGCCATCCTTAGGGACATCCCAAATTAAAGGAGTTGTGGTACATTTTGAAGCACCTAACAGGTAATAGAATAATACTTTGCAAGGAGTTTATTAAGCACATTGTGTTAGTCCTACAAAAACAATGCCATCCTTAAGGACCTCCTAAATTAAAGGAGTTGGGGTACACTTAACAGATAATGGGATAATAGTATGCAGGGACGTTGTTATTAAGCACATTGTTGAGTGCTACAAAAATATGCCATCCTTAGGCACCTCCTAAATTAAAGGAGTTGGGGCACATTTTAAAGCACCTAATAGGTAATAGAGTAATAGTATGCAAGCAGATTATTAAGTACATTGTTGATTACCACAAGAACAAGCTATCCTTAGGGACATCCCAAATTAAAGAAGTTGGGGTACACTTTGCAGCACCTAACAGGTAATACAATAATAGTATACAGGGAGGTTGTTATTAAGCATATTGTTAATTACCACAAGAATAAGCCATCCTTCGGGACATCCCAAATTAAAGGATTTGGGGTAAATTTTGAAGCACCTAACAGGTAATAGAATAATAGTATGCAAGGAAATTATTAAGCATATTGTTGAGCGCTACAAAAACAAGCCATCCTTAGGGATATCCCAAATTAAAGGTAAAGGTAAAGGAGTACCACAAAAAAAAAATATTTTGGAAAAATATTAAAGAACAGCAATACCGGAGGCATTCTCGGAGACATCTCAAAATAAAGAAGCTCTCTAATCTGCGCCTATTTTAGAGCAAATTTGATTTTAACGCAAAATAAAAAAAAAGCATTGAATCTGCAGGCGTACAGGTAGAGAACTACGTAGGTTTCTTTGAAAATATTGATCTTTGTATGATGAGCGATTAGTTGAATGAGAAAATGCTCTTTTCTTTTATTAATAATGCAATATGTTTCAATTAACTCATCGAAGAAGTGTTTCACTGCAAATTCAAATAAAAGTTGCCCAAGTTACGCTAAGGGTTGTTTGCAAAAGTCGTATTTCGAGACAAGCTCTTTTTAACTTTTGACATCTACAAAGACAATTTTTCTTTGTTTTCATTTGAAGACTGCCCTTGCAAGCTCAAATGCTAACCCTCGTTCCCTTTGCCCAACGGGTTTTTGCTACAACGTGCTTGTTTTCTTACATCTACCAGAGACAAAATCTCACGCTTTACACATTCAATGTTGCGAAATGATGGGAGAAACGATAAGAACATATATATATATATATATATAAGTCTATAGGAGAATTCATAATAAATTGCAAAAGCTTTATCGCAAACTTTCAAGTTCTCGGCAGAAGCATTGACAATTTTCGTATCGTTCTTGGTCTCATATGACTTTAACGAACATATTTTTTTTTTCTTAAATCTTTTTAAATAAATACTTTCCAAAGACACCCGTTAATGTATTAGAGAATCGAGAAGTCAACAAGCAACACATTAGGCTGCATCTTCCTTGCGGGGACTCATTTCATATAGGTAGCCTTGTCGTGGCGCTTGGGAAAAACTTCGAAGTTTTCAAGGAAAAATTTTTTTTTCGGATAATAAATTTTTTTTTTCACTTATTTTGGAAGGTCTAAAGCACATACTAAGCAAAAAATGTACATTGATGGATCACTTAAAGGCTGCCTGTTTTGAAAAAGGGATAAGGTTTAAAGAATAAATTAATTTTTTTTTTATAAAAAAATTTTTATTCCTTAATAGTTTCTCCAAATGTAACTAAGTTGATAATATCAATAAACTTTAACAGTCAAACCATCGGAATAATTCAGGTATACAGTTCTCCTCCATAGTTCTTGATTTATTTAGAGTAAATTAAATTTTTTCTTTTTTTTTTTCTCTCTCTTTTTCTAGTTTTCGTTTCTTTTTTCTTTACATTCACAATTTAATAATTTTTAACACTTAAAGTATATATATATATACACATATATATATATATATATATGTATATAGAGTATATATGTATACATAATTCATTTTTATAAAAAAAAAAAAACTTAAAAACACTTAACATTTACAATATATGACGATAAGTAATATTATAAATATTTTTTATTGTTTTTATTGTTTTTTTTTGTTTTTCATATGCTTAACTTAAAACTAAATGTTTTTGAAACAATTAAATTCTAGTTGGTTTGTTTTTAACTTAAGTATTTTTTAAAAAAAATTTTTTTTGTTTTTTGTAATATTCACTTACTTGCTATAATAATAATTTAGACTAATATATAATTTGAAATTATTGAAATAAATTTTAAAAAAATATATGTATATATATGTATAGATAGGCATTAAGTGTACATTTATTAAAAATATATATATATATATATTTTTTTTTTTTTTCGTAATTAATTTTATTATATAAATTTTATTAGAATTATCTTAAGAAGAAAACAACTATGACTTGGCTATGTCTTGAGAACACAAACAACTTAAAAAAAAACAAAAAAAAGAAAAAAAAATGACTAAGTTTCGATTATTGAACTTTTTAGTAGTAATCTGTCGACTAATTGACTGACTGACTGACTGACTGATATTTTTATCAAGTTCATTTTTTTTTTTTTTAAGAAACGTAACAAAAAACGAAACATTCATAATTAAGCGAGGTACTTTAATTAATTAAAATTTGTTGTTGTTGTTGTTGTTGTTGGTAATTAATTAAGAAAGTAATGTATTTTATATGTATAGGAGGCTTTCATTCGCTTCTTCTTTCGTTTTTATATCTATCATCGAAGGTTAGGCTAAGTTCCGGCCGGTTCCGGTTTTAGCATTTCGCGAGAATACCCTTTTGAGTTAATTAACCGCCAAATCTTAACACGTTCGCAGATAATACAAATTTCAAGGACATTCAAAAATTGATAGACTAGATGTAGCTATCCGCCATCTAGAGTGGGAACAAACTCGTTATCGAATTTCCGTGAACGACCATTAATTTACGAGAATTGAGTTGACGGTACCCAGTAGCGTATGAGCCTTTGCTCGATATTGAATGTAAAACGTCATAAAAACAACTATTGAGCTGCCTGTTCAAACGCAAAATAAAGTAAAGTATCGTTATGTAACCACACATGTGACAAAAATATAATAAGCATAGAAAGATTAGTTAATCTCAGAAGTAATTATTTTCAACGCTTTTATCTGATGGTGTCATAAAATCTGAAAAAGGGATATATAAATGAACATGGAATCAAGGAAAACCTTGGTATGAACAACAAAAGGTGAAAATAAAGAATTACGAGACATTAGGTAAGTACTTTGAAAATGTAATCTTCGGCCCCGTTTTGGTCGACAGGCAGGGAAGAGGAACTGCAATTCAATTCAAAGAACAGATGAGTTCTTCAAGCATATCCCCGCCATAGAACGACGATCGTTGAAAATGTCAGAAGAAAAATATAAAATAGGCAAAGGAGACGCTCAATAGATATTGAAATTTTAAAAACCGAGTTAGCTATGAAGAAAAAAGTGCTTGCCACTTTAAATAAATATTGATGCCATCAACTCAAAACGCAATCGTATCGTACGATAGCCGGATAACGAGAACTGTAAACGACACCCGTGCTTAAAGACACTTTCTAAGGTTAGTTAACACGTTCGCGGGCAAAAAATATTTTATTAAGGGGTAAAAAATTACAATCGATTTATTTTTTATTTATTTATTTATTTAAAATTAGTTGTAATATCCGTAATCCGATTGACTATATTTTCCAAGGACAGTTACAAGATCATACTTTAATCGACATACATGCTACGAATGCTATAGCATTCACAAGAAGTTTTTTCAACTGGGATAACGTGAGTGCTATAGCACTAATGTAAGAGAGATAATACATGAGAAAAAGAGACGAATCTCTCTTCTCTTGCTAGTGTACAAAAATCTACGAATTTAAAGGAATCATAGGCAAATTTGTAAATACGCAAAAGAAAAAATGAATTAATATAAGAAAATCCAAAAAAAATCAGGAATATAATGAGTTAATAAGTCCAACGCAATTGAATGAGAAATAATTGATTTCGAAATTGACATGCTATAGCATTTATGTCATTTTCCATTGCAATCAAAACGAATGCTATAGCATTTACATCCGCGAACGTGTTAATTGGTAAGAATTGAAGCATTTGTCTTTTGAGTACGCGATCGGCACGCGATAAAACTGAGTTTATACTTTTTTATATGCACCATGGTATATACATATAAATATATATATAATGTATATAAACTTTCCGTAATTTTCATCAGATCCCTATTACATTAAAACGATAGGAAAGATTGACATCATCCTTTAAAAGTGCTTTTCTTTCTTCGCCAGTCATTATTGGACAATGCCATCTTTACTGCACATGCATAGTAAGAGTTAAATCCTTATGCCGTACAAAATAGAATACGAACCATTTAGGGCTCACTCTATGTTGATCAAGTCGATGCTTCTTTTGCTTGGTGCGTAAGCTTTGCATGATAAATGTTTCTGAAAGGTATCATAGTTTACAGTTATTCCAAAGATTGCCTTTGGAATCCTATATATAACCTCTTTTTTTTTTTTTTTTTTTTTTTTTTTTTTTGTTAAGTTAGGAATATAAAGTCTGAACACATTTAAAATTTATTGTTTGCTATTTAAATATTATTTGAGCATAAATTTACAGCTCAATGGGATGTTTATAAAATAATTCTTCTTTGGTTTATGTTGCTGCCGTTGATTAAAAATAATCCCTCACTTAGAGAAATTTTAAGCCAAATAATATGAAAAATGAAAAATTTTTTTTTTCTTTTACACTTTAGAAAAAATGAAATTATAAAACACTGTGCGACTACATATTTATATTTAAGCATTAATTTAAAAAGTAAATTAATAACTTTTGACATTCAAAATACCTAACGGCATTTTGGAAAATCTAAACTTAATCATCGCAACTACAGATATACGATTTTTAGCTTGGGATTTCTCCGAGTGTAGTCACTAAGAGTAGGAAAAGGCAAAGTTCAAAAGCAAGGTTTATAATTTTGTTGTTTTTATAAAACGCAGATTTTTATTATTTATTACGCGTCGATTTCAAGAATTGTTTTTCTCTGCTATCAGTTTGCTGGGTTAGTTCGATATTTGATTTCACGCAACCGGCGAAAGAATCGAAAGAATGAAAGAAAAAAAAATTTTATTTATAATTAAGTCGGCAAACATAAGTGATATTAATATGCGGTACTTCGCTTGTCATTTAATACGTGCAACACAGTGTTTTTTTTTAACAATCTTTGTTTAGAATAAGACTCAAGGAAAAAAACTATTCTTAAAAACAGAAAAAAAAACAAAGGAGTAACTATAGGTTTTGTCTTCTCTAAAAAATCTTTCCAATTTCCCAAAGATTTTATGATTTGATTATTTATATATTTTCAAAATCCTTTACGTAACATGCGTGCAATTAACTGTCACTTTGGTTGTATGCGAGCACTGCGTTCCAGTTCATTAAACTGGCCATAGAATAGCACCTCACTAATTAATTTCTCCGCTATAATGCGTTGCGTCCGATCCATAGAACGTAGTTTTACACTAACATTAGAGCCGACAAAGTCGCAGTCATCTTTGTTCAGACTTTCAGCATAAAATGCAGCCGCCGCTGCAGCTGCCGCGGCTGAAGAGCTAGCTTCCTGTGAGGCACTGCCTAAGCCAACAGCTCCATTACCCAGGCTGCCGGATTTACGACGCCCACTAAGCGACGTTGTATTGTCCTCGGACATGCTGTCGTTAGTGAGCAGGGAATTCATGAGCATATGACCAGCACTGGATGCCGTACTAACCGTGTTCAGTTTGCGCATATTGAGAGGGGAAAATTTTTCATCTATAGATTCGGTGGAACGTCTCATACCAGGCGGCAGTACAAAGCGACTAAAATCGATACCTTTGGCCGCTGCAGCTGCCGCCGCACTTATGCGTAAATCTTGAGCAAATTCATCGGTGGCTTCGTTGCAATGGCGATTATCGTCTGCTGACGAGTAGGAACGATGTGAATCGGGCGGTGCTGGCGGATGTGGTGCATGAAAATAATCCACTAATAGCTCTTGTTTAATATCAAGGTCATCATGCGGATCACGTGACCCGCTAGTTATGGCAGTGCCCGCTATTAAATGTCTTTGTTTATGGGCTTCATGAGTGTTTGTATTTGGTATAGGACTAGAACTGGCCTCAGTGCCCGGGACACCACTTCTACTACTAAGTCTTCCGCTACCGTCTCCACCCACACAATTACCGTTGGCGGTCTCGACATTACTGCCATTGGCTGCTATACTTATGCGGCTGTCCGTAACAGCTGCACTGGCGGTGGGATCCTGAATATTGGACGGTATTGGTGTTGTACGTTCACATTTGGTATCTAATTGTTCGGGTTTATTATCGTCATTCTCCATATCCGTTGTATCCATTGGTTTTTGAGGGCTTTCCGAAAAATCACTGTTACTACTGCCACCGAAGAGACTACGTGACCCACCTGTGCCGCTCGTATTCAAATCACTTTGAGACGCGGAAAATGGCATAGGCAACGGTACACGCAATTGATTGCGTTCGCTAATAGGCGGAGGCGAAAATTGACCAACAGGATTCCATGTATCTAAAGGCTGCGAATTGGCAAGAAGCATGGGCAGATTAAGACCCATCTGCAAATAAATAAAGAAAGCAAAAAAACTATAAGTGAAATTTTTGTACAAAATTAAAAAAAAATTCAGAAGATTAGAAGAAAAGAATCGCAAATGAAACGCGAAGTTTCAAGTAAGTGTGTGATGCTTTCCTAAATGAAATAGTAGCAATTAAACTCAAAACCATTCTTATATTTGTGAGTGACTACGCACGCATCAGTTATTCTATGGATTGTATGGAACCCAAGAGGTTTAAATCTTATATGTAGGTTTTAATGATATAGCGCAACAAGTATATATGTCTACTCTAATTTTCTGAACCATGCCCACTTGTACTATTTTAATTCACTTGTAAGATTATGTGCCTGTGAAAACCTGTCAATTTGACATCGTCACAAGCCCACAAAAAGGAAGATAGGAAGCAGAAATTTTGCATAAATATTCCTTAATCGGTTAACCAGATAAGGTTACAAAATGGAAGTGATCTGTTCACAGGCACACCCACAGTGCAAAAGAATTTAAAACAATCTGGGAAACCACTAGTAATCCTTTGAAATTTTCGTAAATACAACGCTGTTTTCGTTGTTAACGCAAATGAATGCAGAAAAATTTTGCTGCAATAATGCAATGCAAGCTATGTGTTCGATTCGCTTGTACCTGCATAAACACACACAATCGAATCGCATTTCATGGGCTGGTGCATAGTGCACGATACAAATGCAGTGCAGTCATTGTGTTCAGTCCTTCATTCTTTCGAGTATAGAGTAAGCTCCGGTGTTTTCAAACAAAATCATTTCACGAATTCGCAGAAATCACTCTCAATATAAATCACTTTAAGAGAGTGCTCGTAATTTTTTTTAGTTTTAGTTATATTACATCTCTTAAGGGTTCGCTGCGTTAGAACTTGATATTTACTTAATGCCCAACATTGCATTTTCTTACAAACCTGTTTATATTAAATTAATATAAAACAATGCAAGGCCGAACCATCACCGAAAGGAATATGTGGTTTTATGAATGATTTCTCTTATGTCCGCAACTGATTTGAAGTGTGATTTCATTCGAAAATATTATTCGAGGTAAATTTGGTGTAAGAGTGATTTACTTTATTCTACGCAATAGAAATGATTTTCTGAGAATATTCCATTGATTACGTTTTTTTTGAAGGTTGCGCAATAATGCATTACACTCCTGCTGCCTTATAGTCTAGCGTTGTTCGTATGTTAATGTATTTAGTGTATTCGGTGTATTCGGTCAATAATTCTCGGGACTAAGTTATAAATGTTTTTCGCAAAAAGCTCGAATAATTCGTAAAAAGCACGAGGCCTGTCAAAATTTCGTGTCGTATCGTTGATTTGTGTACTCGTTATTTTAAAAATGGAAAAAAATCCAAGTCCTTGCTTTGATTAAGTATTACTTTTGCACCACAAAAAATGAATCCTCATTGCAACTGTTCTCCATCATCCATTTGCTGGTTCTAAACGAGATCGAACGAGCGCTGATGACGTTAAACGCAATGGACGCTCGACAGAATACGAGGAAATATTAACAAGCTTTTGAAAATAAGTTTCGTTAATCGAAAAGAGATGTTGCAACAGATATCCGTCATCCTAAAGATATTAAAAGGCGGTCTCTTAATAATTTTGCATGAAATTTGGTATACCATGTTCCCTGCAATGCAATAAAAGTGTCAAAGGCTCGCAGATTCTAACCGCCTACATTCACGCCATACGCCCCAATGTCTACCATCGACTCGCTAACCTCAAGGGGAGGCTCCAAGGGAAAAGTTTGCATTAAATTGCAAAGTCATTGCAGAAACTAAAGCGTATTTTGCGTTTCGCTTTACAAGGCGTGCGTTGTATAGGAAGGAAATTGTGAAGGGAAAGAATACAAATTTGAGCAGGTGGAAATAACGTGTTTACGATCGATTTCGATTTCAATGAAGCCTATTAAAAATGTTCTTTAAAGGTGAGAGTAGGCAAATAATGAAAGCATGAAGGGAACTTAATATGAAATGTGTTTGCGGCTATTTATCATGGGCAAAAAATGTTTTGAGACAAATTCCATTATTTTGTTTATGACAAGCATAGCATTGTACAGCACAGCTGCATGAATGAGAATAAGGAGATTAGCTACTTTTATGACGGCAATTACGGCACCTACTGAGAGTGCAATAAGTTCGAATGGACATATGCGATACCCAGAGCGATTTGACAATTTTTTCATTATATCAATTGGTTCAGAATACCTAAATTTCTGAATCGATTTCAGCGTGTGCATTTCTCTAATGGTTAATACATACGTCTGACTGTTCAACATACAGGGCGGCATTTTCGAAATTTTGAAGATACACGAATCCAAAAAAAATTAATTGCAAAAACAATTTCTATTGGGAACATATTAGATGAGAACGTTTAACCATTCCTCATATAAGATCCTTATATAAACAGCTCATGTGGAACATTTTGGCATTTGTAAAAGTGACGACAAATATTTCTTTGGAAAACGGAGGTGTTTTTTGAATCCTATCCCAAACCTTTTCAATGCCCCTATTCGTATAGAACTGTTTATATAAACTATGTACATTGTACGGAAAAAGACATCTAGTTTTTAATATTTTATGGGCGTATTGATTAAGAATATTAGTTTGGTCCGTAAATGTACGGCATGATATGTGGACTATATTCGCCTATTTTTTCGACAATGGGATGAAAATAAATTCGAATTTAGTTAGCAAAGACTTTTACCACCGTCCTACACAGAGCTCTGTAAACATCGTGATAGAGCCCTTTTAAGTAGTTTGAGAGCGAGCTAAAGAAATCCAGTTTCTTTTCAGAAATATTTTAATAATTTTTTTAAAATTTATTTTGTTAGCACAAAATAGTCAATTTTGAGATGTTAACGGCGCCAAACTGAAAAGGCTTTATCTATATCACGTGTATCTTATATGAAGAAACCTTTCGTAAAAGCTAAAGAAATTGGAAATTTTTTTCGTAAACTATTTTGAATGAATTTTTCAAAATTCGATACTTAAAACAAGATGTGGTATAATATGGGCGACAGTTTCTAATTAAGCCGCGCTCCAGTCTCAAATTTGTGTTCTTTCTAGCCGTTTTTTTGCCGACGTATCAAATTTGGAAAAATTATTAAATACAGTTTTGGAAAGAAAATATTGAATTTCTTTAGCTCGTTCGAAAGGCGATTTCATATAGATTCATTAGGTGTCCGCAAAAGGAAGCTTCCAAATCCAAACATATCTTAATTCAGCCTACATAACAGTAAAGGTAGGAAAAATGTTGTAAGAGTTCTCATAACACCGTTATACCGCAATCGTGTCCTTTGACGGATTGGTCCTACTTTCAAAATCAGCCTTCGTGTCACTGTTTTTTTGTAAATTTCGAACATTAACATCTCGTTTTTGTTCAGAAGCATGAATATCATAGACATTACACAAAGGGACAGACGAACATGCCTATATTAATTCAAAAATTTGATATTGATTCGGAAAATATAAGACGTATGAAGCTTTCTTCTGACTGCTCCGAACGTTTTGACGAAATAATCATACCCGCATGAGATTGCCGAACGTAAGTAAGCTACGCCTCTCCATGATGCGATGATGCGTTTAAATATGCGTAAACAAATTTCAAGGCAAAGCAAAATAAAAAGCCAACCATTTGATAATACGAATCAATAATAATAATAAAAATAATAAGAGAAAGAAATTACGAAAAAAAAAACGCAACAACAAGATGCAAGCAAAACAAGTGATAAACGCACACATGAACATAAATGTCACTTTTTCGCTCAATTACAAACTTGCTCGCATGAATACAAAAAAAAAAAAAAAACAAAAAAAAAACATTAAAATTGTGTTCAAAACAAATGAAATGTAAAGCGAAAGACGCATTTAAAAAACAATAACAAAAACACGAGAATACATCCATATACACACATATTACGCATATATAGATGTAAGTTTGCGTGTTGTTTATCTTGTAAAAGTGTGTATACGAAAAAATAAAAAAAAAAATTTATTACCAACGATATCAAAACAATAAGGTTATTTAACATATATTTACACACACGAATAGAAGCGGCGATGAAAAAAAAAAAAAGAGGAAAAAACGAAAACACAGAAAGAAAAATGAAGCAAATATGATTTTTTTTTTTTCCTGTTTTTAATCGAAACAAAAATTGCATATATTTACATTTTCCTTGGACAGATTCATGGTCGACTCCAATACGGTTTAAAATTGATGTTGTTTTTAGATTTCATTTAATTACTCAGTTACACTTGTTATTGTTTATGAGTAAATATCGTGATAAAATATTCGGTTGTTTTTCAATTAATCAAATAACGTTCATAGAAATTATGTTTTATTGCAATTTTTTTGCTTATTTTTTTTTTTTGTAACATATATGTTATATTTTTTTTATTTACACTAAGATTTCTATATATGTATATACGAAGAGGGCGTAATAGGTTGCATTAATGTTGTTGCAAACAACAACTTATTTATTATGTTAATATAAGGTTTTAAGAACTATTGTCAAACCCTTCCACCGAATGATTATTTTGTAGAGTTTCTGGCCTTATTTGTGAGTAACAATGGTAGTGGCTTAGTGTTTATAGCAATATATATAGAAGGATCTATACAAGTTGTGCTTTCTGCAGGGGGGGATTTCAGTTCGCTCACATCCATAAGTTTTTCATCGTCCCTGCTTTTCGAAAATTGTATGTTGACTGATTTCGAAATAGAAAACTAAAACTTGGCATGTATCACCTTACTCAATAAGTCTCCGGTCTAGCACGTATATGTCAACTTCTCCTTCTGTAATTCATCAAATCAACGACAGAAGATCCATTGCGTTGAGTAAAAAAGGTGGTTTATTATGAACTTGTTAAGAAAGTCATTTAATTAATTCATTTCTCTTAGTCGAGTTATAAGCTTTAACGACAGTATAAAAACTCTGGAAACTTGTAAACTAATGGTCGAGATATCATCAAATTTTTGCCATGCATAGCTTGAAGGCTTGTACTACCTACAATTCCTATGCGTCTGTAGAAAGTATTGTCGTACATGTGTCAGAACGGAGACTTATTGAGTGATTTGATATGTGCAAACTTTTAGTTTCTATCTCATGCTTATCTTCCTATTTAGTGCACACAATTCGTATTTGTCTCTGGCTATGACTTATAATACGTGAACTTCCTATCTGTTGCGGACATTGCTTTAAAACTTGAAGCAAAATATTTACCAAAGGGAAAGTAAACTCTAAAACCTACCGTTTATAGGAACTTTAGCAAGAATTGAAATTAGAACGGCAGAGGTAATGTTTTACGGGATAAGTGGATATTGCCGTCCTCCACATCTTTAGCATCAATTGCAGGCCACAACAAGTAGGAAAGTTATATTCAGCGAGAGCCGAATCTCACATACCCACTACTATGCTTTTCGCATTCTGCTCTCCAAGTTCTTTTATATGATACCCATATCGCTGGTATTATTAAGAAAAAAAAAGAATTTAACCACTTGCAACTGTTTGTGGGCGTGGTCGATTTTTGCACGTAAGAAGTAGAGGGTTTCGCTAAGTAAACGTGGAAAATTTCAGTCTTCTAACTTTTATAATTTCTGAGTAACGAACAAACACCCACAAATTTTTGTTACAAAAAACGGAGTTGCGTTCCGTTTGTACTCTACAACGGGCTTCTGCTCCGAGCAATTTCGCCCATTTGCATTACCAATCTGGATGCGAAAACTTCCAAATATTTTTATCAAATTTGAAGCCAATATCTTTATTCATGCGACCAGGAAAGTGCCAACAATAAATACCATACAGACGGACAGATACGGTTTTATGAGTTCAGAATTTCACGCTGATCAAGAGTGTATATACTTTATGGGGTTTCTGAAGCTTTCTTTTGGGTGTTATCTACATTATGAAAAAAATGAGTATGTCCCCACCATTCAGTGGTGGGTATAGAAAGGCACGCAACATCTTTCCGTAATGCGTCCGTTCACTACAATTATCGAATCGGTAAGATTTTCGAAAAAATGTGCCCACATTTTAGGCAGCCAAAGAACTGCGCCATATTGTCATTCACAAATTCTATTAAACCAAGACGGAGCCCTAATTCTATTAAACCAAGAAATTTGAAATGAATATGAAATTTTTGTTTTAATAGAATTAGACCTCCGTCCTGGTTTAATAGAATTAGGGATCATTCATTATGGCTGAATTGTGTTTCTTCAAGTGTTTCTTTTCCCAGGGCTTCATGTGTGGCAATTTTGAGATGAACACAGTGTCTTATCATTTGGAAAAATTTTATTTCAGAAATCTCGATATTCATTCCCATCTTTACTTAAAACCTTCTAATTTTTACATGTCCAATATTATTGCATTGGGGGTTGATAGGCCAAAATTGGCTTGAAATTTTCAAATGTCGTCTCTCGTTGAAATGTTCTATACTTGCTTTCACTTTTAACAGATAAAGTGAGGAAAATACTGTTCATCGGAACGTTATGATACATTTTATATATTATTCAGCCTTGCAAGCATAAGATTGGCTTAGTGCAAAGACATACCATAAACTAACTTTAACTCTAACTTAAATATACCTGCCAACGCAAGATAGTGCTCTTCCAGATTTATCTATCGTTCCTTCCTAGTGTTGTCTTTCCTTCTTGCTATCTAGATATGTGTCTGGGTTTTCTAGAACGCATGTATTCTTATGGCATTAAGGGCAAGATCTTATGTTGGTTTTACTCTACTTTCTACGCTACGGTCTTCTAATATTATTGAGTATGAAAATTTAGTTTTTTCGTTTTCTCTTTTCTTTTCTTTTTTTTACGAAAAAGGTCCCGGCGGTCATAGTCTTTTCTTGATTCTTTTCTTTTTAAAGATTTTTCTATTCCTACATAAAATTTGAAATCGAAAAATACATGTCTTTTATATAGCGTTCTATGTTTATATATAGCTCGTTTGGATAAATAGATTTAGAGACATTCCTATCCAAGGTACGGCTATTTTTTTTTCACCGTGATCTTTTGAGGCACATTGTGGTATGATTTTTTATAAAAACACGTTTACATATTAGAGCTAAAAAATAACAGTTGCTTTGTAATAGTGGAGGAGTGTTCTTCTTCTCTCAACAATTTCCTTAATATGGATATCAAACAAAATGGGTGTGGGGAACAGAGTGCGAATTATAATGTATTAAATTAAAATATGTAAAATAAATTATATAAAAAAAAAATTTTTTTTAAATAAATTTTCATTTTAATGAATTTTTTTTCTCCCATTTCGCGGTTTTACACAAAATCTTTGAAGCTTTTCGGCAAATACGAATTTATTACACATTAAAATCTCAAGCGCACGAAGCTTAAATGTACAATTAAATGTTCGTACATGAGTTTGGAGAAAAAACCCATTTTTCATCGTTTACTTCATTAAAATATTATTATTATTATTATTATTGTAATTTACTTAGTTAAATAAATAAATTCTAGGCTGACCACTAACAATCAAAATCATCGGCTCTTCATTTAAATAAAAACATATTTTGGAAAAATTTTTTTTTTTTTTTTTATAAAAATTTTTTTATTTTATATTATTTTAGTTTATTGAAACAATTTTACTGCTATACGTCTTATATAATATGATTGTTGATTTAACTTTTAAGCACTCACAAAAACGCTGATAGACACTCGTACGCACGCACGTCTATAAATCTCGTATTCGGCGTAAAATTCCGTTATATTTTTTTTATTTTCACTTGATTTATGCGTAATTTATACGCAAAAATACAACGCTATGCCGGGAGCAGGCGGTATTAAGGCATATGAAGCTCAACTCTGTTCACGAAATTCCTTTTACTTTTTATTTGAAAAATAGTTGAGCAATTCTCGGTACACTTCTCCTTTTCTTTTTCTCTTTTTTTTTTTTTTTTTTTTTTATCTTAGATTATAAAGTAAAAAATATTGAAAAAGTAAATGTTTTTATGATGGATTAACACAAAAATTGTGATTTCAAATCATATAATAGCCACTGTTTCATTTCAAAGGAATGTTAAGCGAATGGAAAAACAAATTATTTATTATTTATCTTTTCTAAAGCAAAAGCAAAAGCAGAAAAAAAGAAAAAAAAAATAGTTAAGTTTTTCAACCGTTAAGCGCGACAATTTATGATAAAATGAGAAATGAACTTTTGAAAAATTTTATATCAACAACATGAAAACAAAAAAAAAAAAAAGTATTTTGTACAACTAAACGTTTACAGAGTGAGAGTGACTGGTTCGAGATGTAGTTGCGAGAAAAAGTGTAAAAGGAAAATAAAAAAATAGAGAACAAAAACAATAAACGAAAACAAAAATAGAATAATAACAAGCCGTGGTATTCTATACGTATATATGTATGCATATATGTCTCGTAAATATATATATATATATATGTGTGTGTGTGTGTGTGTGTGTTTACCTATTTGGCTTAATAAAAGCAGTAGCAGAGACATTAAAAAATTGTTGTCGTAAAAGTAAAAGGTAGAGAAAAAACAAAATTCGAATACAATGAAAAGTTTTACGTATTTTTTATAATCAGTTAGGGTGTATTAGTTTCGTTATTGCATTTGTTGCATGTAGAAGTGCGCACCGTATTTTCGACATCGTTTATGTATGTCTATCTTTCATTTTATCGTTTCCTAAATTTCTTAAGCTAGAAGCGCAATTCCGATCATGATCTTATTTTTACTTGTGGATAAATATACCTTCAGTTTACGTGCATACTTACACGCACAGTGGATGATCAATTGTCAGCAAATTTCTTTTCGTAGATTATGGTAGGACGTTGTCAAAAGACTGCAAACGCGAGAAGCTTTACTTTTCCAACTTCATTCAAAGAGACTCTGGCAGCCCCTAGAAAGTCGACACGTTATAGACGGAAGCGTACAAAATTGTCATATAGGACGAAATTAAATATCAATGACGCCGACACATGAGTTGATCGGCTAGATGTAGGGCTTATGAATTGCTCCAACCAAACGATTATATTACAAGAGACCCAACCGACAACAAGTGATGTACTTACGTCCATCATTAGAAGGGAAAATATGAGGCGAATAAGTTAGTCAGCCCGCCATGCGAGATCATATTAATCAATTTTTTTTTTTTATAAGATCTTCGGTCATATTTATATAAATTTTCTTTCATGGATTAGAGAAGAAAACGTCAAGAAAAGTTAACGTTTCTTGCTTATGTTTCTTTTGCGAATGTCAGTTCAGAATATGTTCCCGTTAAATTAAAAATTATGTTCGGCAAGTTTCTGTGTCAATTTTTGCAACCATCAACGGTCCACTAATAGCCATCTTTGTGACTAGATAGACTAAATACTAAAATCACTAAATCCCGCTTGCTTCGAAGTATTATGCAAGAACAAGGTCGATATGGTCCTATTCGTTGACGGAGGCTATAAAAAGCAATTTATTTTCATTTCCGGTATAAAGTGTCTTTCAGAGTTTTTTAAACTTTCTATTGGAATTGATTTACCTCTTGCGACATCGATAGTGTATAGAAGAACATCTGAATCAACCCTTAATCACTTAATTCATAACGAGAATTCCCGGTTTTGCTTTAAGGTTTTTATAGTTGGGTTTTTCCACCCCCGCCATAAGTTAAGGAAATATGATTTGAAATCTCCGCGATGTTCGTGGTATGGCCTTGCTTAGGAGAGTAAATGGGTTCGGTATCTGCCTGCCCGTCTGGCAGTTTTTTAAATATCATTCGCACGACTTCAGAAACTCGATTCGAAAAAACAAAGTCGTTCTCAAAGTTTTGTTTATTGATCTCGCCAATCTATGCTCGGTAATTAGTTAAATCTGTTCAAGGGAACAACTGACTAATGTTTGATCATTTGTCCTTAATTGATTTCCTAAAATAATGGAAATTTTCTTTCAAATTCTGTTTCCTCAATTTTTTCCTAATAAAATTTCTGGGTCAAATTTGAAAATCATCTCAGTCGTTTTCAAGAGTTTGTCCATAATTGCTGCAAAATCGTGAATAAATCTAGAGATCAGAGGGTGTATGCAGTTCTTTTAATTATCTAAAAAGTGTTACCAAATCGGATAAATATATGGTTTCGAGTATGTACAGCCTGTTTGCTATGTACTTCGATAGATATTCGAGCGAAATATCGATTGAATGCTTCTTGGCCTTATTCTGGAAACTAAAATTCCTACTGGGGGATACTAATAGGTGGAGTTCAAGCAAAATATTAAATTTTTATTTATCTATTAGATTAAATTTATATCTAATCTATATCTATAATCAACAACACTGTACAAGTGGAATGCCTTCATGACCTTAAGCCTAATCTTAGATGTGTGTCAATCCAAGGCATATATATTTCAAATCAGTTTCACAGTAAATCCGTTGATACCATTATTTTCCACCAAATACTGGCAAATGCAGAAAAATCTAATCTCGATATATAATAGTTTTGGGAAAAATTTCGTAGCACTCAACTGGGTTTGAGAATGAACTAAGAGATACGACCATAGTATTGAATGAATTGATCTCTTAAATAGTCAAGAATGATATGAAAAGATAATGGTAGGCGTGGCAAAATTTTATAGACTCAAAATGTCCTGAGTCATTCTTTAGATATATAATGTAATTTTTGTTTTCCCTAATTGAACAGTGCTCCTTGAGCTGCAGATAACTTATGAGAATGGCTCAGGTGTTGCCATTTTTAAAAATTTTTTTCAAAATAATTTTTTTCTGTGGCGTTTAAAGACATGCTTAATAAGTTTGTGAAATATCATAATTCTATCACCTTAAGCTTTGGTGTAAGATGATTGATGAACGAGTTATATCCACTGGTTTTTCTTAGTACCACCATATGTGCATACAAACGAGCAAAGCTGAAATGGCCGTTACGAACGGATTTATGACAGTAATATATCCCCCTCATTATAAAGATATCATATAACAACAATTACGACACCGCATAGATATAAATGCAACGTTTATCGTATGGCTATTGTTCCTTGTTTTCGTCATTGTCGTGCGCTATGTCTGTATTTGTGAAGAAAATGCGGAAAAAAAATAAACGAAAATATTACGCTTGAAGTATGAGTATCTGTACGCTTCGTGTTTACTACGAGCCGGAAAAATTGTAGTAATAAACAATCTTTTGGTGAAAAATAAAACAAAAACGCATACGCACACATAAATGTAAACTGGTGTATATGTAATTGTTGTAGAAAAAGTGAGAGAAAGAATTTTTTTTTTTTTTTTGAAAAAATTTCATTTATGTTTTCCTTCTACTTACTTGGTTTCATTAAATTTTTTTTTTTTTTTTGAGCAAAATATTTTAAAATTAAGACCATAAAATAATAAGATCCACAAAATAAATATATTTATGCGTATAAACATGAACATGTGTTTGATAATAGGAAATAAATATTTGTTAATATTGACAAATAAGAAAATTATATGCGGTCTTGACCGAATCTCTTATACCCATCACCGTTATCCTAACAATAACAAGAAAAAAATAAGAGAATTAAATTTTCATATTCTATAGTAAGGTGTGGGCTCTATTTTCAAAATAAAAGAGCTTGTCAAACAAGCGTGTGGGCGTTGTAGGCGTGTCGTTGGGAAAGTTTAAGTCACTTCCAAATTCTTTGACAAATTTGTAGGCGATATCTTCATTTTCGCTACCAAAAGAATGCTGCACAGTTGAGTAGGCAGGCAGGTGGACAGGCGGACATGTTTCGATGTATTCTAAATTTGAAACTGGCGAAGAATTTATATACTTTTTGAAGTGTATTGAAAAAAGAAAAAATATAGGCGTGGTCAATTTTTTCCATTCCTGTATAGGTACTACAGCGTCGCCCCTAGAATATGCGTTCAAATTTTTGCAAAAAAACAACTTTTTTTTCCTTGTGAAAAACAAAGGTGCTGTCAGTTTACGTGGCACTGTGGGTGTCCTTGACCGATTTGACTCATGTTCAATGCCGAGCAACGTGCAAGAACTTCCTATATTTCTTCCCAACTTCAGCTTCATTTTTGCGACCCAAGGGATTGTTCACAACAGACATTACATGGATGGACACCCTTAAATCGATTTAGAATTTGACGGTGATCAAGAATACATATATCTTGTACGTGTAGTGTCTGATTTTTTCTTTTGGACGTTGCAAACGCTTTGACAATATGAATATACACCTTGTCCTTCGGTGATGGGTATAAAAATGACATAATTGCAAAGCAATTACATCTTCATGTACAAACCATGCAATATTAGGTTTGCCGCCTCAGTAATACACCAATACTTTTGCATATTTTGTATTTTTGAATACCCAATAGAGTATAGCAGTATTTGTATGTTGTTAGTGCTATTTGTAAAACAAAGTAAAATAATAACACATCCATGAAAAATAAATATAACATGGAAAAGAAATAATAGAAATAACAAATAATACGAAAAATAAACAGAAATATATCCATAAAGAGAAATTTTGATTGAAAACGATTTTCAGATACTCTATCTGGTTTCGTTTTTTCGAACTTTTTCAAGTCTTGATAATATTTAGGAGGTTCGATGACGGTTACGGGCATGTTTTCAACATATAAATGCTTGTACGGGAAGTAATGTTTTTGGGGAAATTATTGTCAGAAAAAAATTAAATTTCGAAGTTAAATTTCGATATTTTTAACAAGATCTTTTTTATGACATTTAAAACGACGAATCTGAACCTTTAACCGTATTAGGTGAAGTTCAGTTTCTTCAGTGTTTTTACCATTTTTTCTAAGTTTGTTGTCATATGTACTTATGGCTTACGATGGAAGTCTTCTGTTACAACTTCTATAACAACTTTACACATTTTATAAATTTAAGATGTTCAACACATAACAAAAAACATGCAACTTTGACAATAACAAGAATAGTACATACATACATTGGATACATTTGTGTGTTTTGCTAAAAACGTGTCTGCATATTCCTAGTTACATATGCGTTAAGGCAATTCAAAAATAAGCTACAATTTTAGTAGAAAGAAAGCTCTATTCTTACCGCAGGAAATGGTCCTTAAATATCTAATTGGAAAGAAGTTTGGCTTGATTTTTTATTACATTATTCTTGCAGTTTTATTTTCATCACCAAAAACCGGGAATGCATTTCACGTCGTTTGTGGCTTCTGCCCCCCACGGAAGAAGGAAGAACGCACCAGAGGTCTTCAGTGAATTCAAGCGTTTCCGTCCATAGTTCCGTTGTTTTATTTCGTCTGCAGTCTTGGGTGGATTTAAGCATTTCCGTCCATACGTCCCTTGTTTCATTTTATCAGTGGTCTTGAGTGAATTCAAGCATTTTCGGTCATACGTCCCTTGTTTCATTTCATCAGTGGTCTTGAGTGAATTCAAGTGTGTCCATCCATTCGTTCATTGTTGCATTGCATCATAGTTCTTGAGTGAAATCATACATTTCCCTTTATATGTCCCTTGTTTCAATTCTTCAGCAATCTTGGGTGAATTCCAAGCATTTCCATCCATTCGTCCATTGTTGCATTGCATCATAGTTCATGAATGATTTCCAGCATTTGCGTCCATACGCCCGTTGGTACATTTATTTATTCATTTATTACGCTTACATTAAGTGCGCCAGAGAGCCCGGATTTGGTTTTTCATTTTCTTATTTGTTGATGAGTATAAACACAGTCCAAAAATTGTCTTAAGATACCCATAAATATACTGACATAACTCAAAAAAACCTGGTTTTTCTAAGGTCAAATAGCTAAGTGCTGCCCGCTGCTCAAACCATACTACAGCACATATGTTGATATAAAAGTTTGGAAAAGTTTATCAAAGAAAAAAAAATGTCCGTAGCTGACCTAAATAATTTGCAATCTTTATATTTTCAATTTCAGTCGACGAATATAATTTTCTTTCTATTTTTTAAGTAGAGTTTTTTTTTAATTTTTTATATATTTTTTGATCGCTTTTTATAAAGTAACGTAACATTGTATGGTCTCTCAAGCTTGACTAGTCCAACGTAAACACACGTACGAGTATTTTTGCACAAAATATTTATTTTGTTTGAGTACATATGAGAAAAGTGGTAGAATGATAGCCGATGTTGTGGTGTTCGCTGTTGTTTACTTTACAGAGCAAGTTAACGAGGTTAGGTATCATAAATCTTAATGATCTCAAAACTAATAAATGAGATTAAAAATGATTTGCTCGTTGATTCCCCCAAAAAAAAACAAAGAAATATCTACCGAACTTGACGATTGTTACTAGTTGTTTACTGTTGTTTACTGTTTTATAATAATAAGCAAAGAAGAGAAATCATTGAAAACGCATTTCTCCAGCTAGGCATTAAGTTGTCCTTTTTCCCAATGATTTGCGAAATTTTAAAATAAATCCGTTTGTAATTTTCAATTTTTTTTTTGCTAGTAAGAAAGTAATATTAATCTGAGTCGGTTCTAATCTATAGGATATAAGCAAACTATTATCGATCTGATTCCATTAAAAGCAAAGCGTCGTCCATTTTTATAAAATATTTTGAATTTACAATCAATTCTGAATGTATTTGAATCAACTTATAATTATCGATCGTCAAACTCTTTTTTTCTAATTGATGATTGCTTTTATGGCAGCACTTGTGCGAAAATCGGCTACAATGCGAAAAATTGGAGGCAGGCGTACGCAGTTTGATGTAAAAAGTATCGTCTAGTTTCATAATAGCAAAAGGTTCAGGCGATAAGCTAGTAGTTCAAACACATGTTCATCAGAAGAAGGAACGAGAGATGAATGGGGCCCATTCTAGTTCAGTTCAGTACCGTGCCCGTTTCTCAACCCCATTGGGCCAATTGTTGTTGGTACTATTCCGTACTAATGATTTTTTTTGGTTCCAGCGAGTCGTAATCTATCTAAGTGATCCGTTTTAGTGAGAGCGCCAATGAAATTTGTCGTTTGCATCGAAATTGTCGGACGCACGTACGGACTGTGATTTTTCGAAGAGCATAGGTACTATTTTCAAATCTGAGGAGATCTATTTGCAAATTATTTACAAGACCTTCTGTTTACAATGCTTCTTCTTGTCTTGTCCGATCGAACATTTCATTTTGCTCACAAACATTTTGCTAATCGTCAGCCGCATAAGACTACTTTGCCCTATATTTCCGGCAGGTGATATTACGAATCGGTTTTTGGTTTTGTCATCGCTTGCTAGAAAATCGGGTACATTTCTTGTCTTATGAAAGATGATATTTTTGTAACTATCATGTGTAGCTATCTGCCATCTCTTCCCTTCAAATTTCCATGTTTCGTTGCGTTGTTTATTGCGTAGTACTCGGCATATTCAATGATTGCAAAAAAAATAAGGCGGACATGCTTAAGCAGAATAACTTTTCACAATTATTTGTTGAGAAATGACAATATGTATCACTCACTATATATGTACTTGTACGTAAGGTATACTATATATATAGCCAGTGGATCCCAAACTATTATTTATTCGATCATTCGTTTTCATCCGATCATTTTGTGAGTCGATCTAAGCTTGTCTGTTCATCTCTCTGTCTTGTTTTTTACGTTTAGCACGCAAATTTTTGAAATATTTTCATGAAATTTGGTACACTGATGTGCTTTAGCTCAAGGACGATTGGTATTGAAAATGTTTTGGATCGGAGCACGTCTTCAACCGCTTTCCACATAACGCCTCATTTTGAAAAACTGTGGCGTGGTGTAGCGTATTTAATGGTGGACCGCCGGTGTCCCACCATAGTGTTTTCACTTGTTAAAAGTTAATAATCAACCGAGCAAAGAGTTTATGTTAAGTCTGTCTATAACCCATAGGCGGACAGCTTCATGCAAACAATTCAAAGCGCTTAAATAATCTTCTTTGCGAGCTCTTTGGCCTGCCGTAGTCGATAATGTAAAAAAAAATCCAGTCGTACTATCTTTGATTATAGTATCGAGAAGAAAGAGTCTTAGTACTTTTTCATCACAGTTTCAAGAAAAAGAATTCTCGTTTAATTTTGTATTTAAATACACATAAATGTATGTGTATATCGATTCTTTCTTTAGTTGCTTTTCATGTTGCATCTTTCAAACCGCGAAAATCACTTTTTGCTTTATGAAAAAGAGAAGCAAAGTTGTTTACTTTCTACAGCTGTCAACAGTAGCGTGTTAACTTCATGAGTGTCATGAAATTTGACATTTGTGGTTGTCTGCACCTTGGTTCTACTTGAGTCAAAGAAAAAAAAAAAAAAAAGGTTTCTATGACTTTTTCTGTCGCAATATTTTACTTTGACATCAGATCTTTCCTGAATCAAATTCGCATGCGAATATGATGTTTTGCCTTTCTATCTAGATTTTTCAGCTTTGAGACTTTTAAAAACAGACCGAACAGAGGTGATTAAAAGAAAAATCATGGCTTGCCGGCCACACATTTCTTGACAAAATAAATGACAAAAATATTGCGAACGTTCATTCTTCGTTGGCAAGTTGAAAAAAGGTAACTGGTATTGTTACTCGTTAATTTGGGCTACATAGTGAGAAGAGTAAATATCATGTCAGCATACCCGCGTTCAATCCTCAGTACGGTAGACCATAATATGCTACTTAACTATTATGCAGTAAAGGCATACTACTCTACCAATCGGACACACCCGCCTTGCGGTCACTTCCAATCGCACTCTCCTCAGATCCTTCTGAACGTCAACACAAGGCATGACTAGGGGGCACCCCTTGAGTGCTTGGCCAAAGAAAAATTATTACTTATCGGTATAAAGTAAAAATCTTTTCAATGAAGAAAAATTACAGGCTTTCTCAGTATATCAGCTCGCTTTGGGAAACATACGTACATATATATGCATTAAAGACAAGAAAAAAAAAAGACAAAATCAACTTAAAATCTTTAAATTCGATTTAGTTACTGCCGCACCTGACCTCGTATAATTTTTAATGACGGACTGTAAATGTGAACTGTGTGGTTGAATGTTTATTTTATTTTTCTATATTTTGTTATTGTTTCGTTTTTATTTTTGTTTTTTTCATTTCGCTTTCCATTTTTTTTTTTTTGTTTTTTCTTCGCTTTTATTAACGCAAATATCAACGCAACAAGAAACTGACAATATTAAGTTTTAGTTGTGAATAACATGTAGAGAGAAAAGAAGTGAGTGTGAGTGGCTGGCTTGGGGAGAGCGAATAAGGGTTATACGATGGCACTAATGGTGAACTGGTATTGGCTGGAGAGCTGTTTATATTTTATAGTAAACAAAAGTGCACAAACAAAACTCACATACCATCGCACTAGCGTTCTAGTAATGGCACTAGCACTAGCACTAGCACTTGCTGCTGCTCTAAACAGTAACTAAGCGTAATAATACTCAATATATAGTGTGTATAGCATGTATACACATCGAAACGCATATGCATGCATATACAACTAGACTAAAATATAAAAACAAATAACAAGTAAAAAAATGTAAACAAACTGATTATCAACGCAGCCAATGAATAAAATAATATAAATAAAATTCAACAATAATAACAACAACAACAACAACAACAAGCAGCTTTGAGTTGATAACAACGCCATACATTACGCATACATACATGTGCACAATCAAACACATACTCATTGAAGCGTTTAGATGTTTACAAAATAAAGCATGTGTTGTAAGTTACGAATAAAAGTTCGAGTATGTGTTAAGTGTAATACACACTTGCATACGTATGTACGCTGCAAAAATAATTCATTTATAAGGCATAAAGAGGTGTAGGTATGTAAGCATGTTTTCTCATACATTAGTATGTGTTTGGCTTGTATTATGTTTGCATTTATACGTAAGTAGTTGCGTCTTTGAAAGACAACAAATATCGACATTCGTATATATATATGTATATACATATATATACATGCAAATATATCTATTTATATATACATGAATATATATATATGTATACGTATGATATGCGTACGTATACAAGATATAAAGTGCGAACTTAAGCATTTTTACATAAAAATTTGTGAACAAAACAAAAGAATGATTAAAGTCAAGTTTAAGCCGAATTATCTGCTCCTCTTTATTCGTATTAAGGAATTTTTCGAAAGATTATAAGAAGAAGCCTGCAAGCTATATTGGGAAGATAGGTTAAATCCATACCACGAAATGTGAGAATTTTGTGTGAAATTAGTTAGTCAATCAAGTAGTTTTTCTTAAATATATTTTATTTTATATATAAAATAATTAGTATGATATCGGTGAACAACTTAGTCAAGCCTTTAGAAAAATTATTCGTTCATTTTGACGTATTCTAGCACTTGTGAACGTCTAGATAGAACGAGGATTCAAGATTGAAGATTTTTGTTACAAGATATTCATTAACATAAACTGAGCCGAATTTTTTTTTCTGCCGAAGACAAGTAAACATGGACCATGGAGCGAATTCGTGGCACTGCCCTTCGCACATATGCCTGTCTGTTTCTTACTCAGTCACCTCTTTTTTTGTGCGCTCATTTTTGCCGGTGGTTTAAAAAGTTCGTGCTAAGTCATACAACGAAGAAAAAAAAAAAAACAAATAAACAAAATCTTGAAAGCTCTTAAGACCTGAAGAAGGAAGTATGGGGCTTTCACTTTTTTTTTCAAAATTGCTCCAAATATGCCTTCTTCTGAGCGATTTGGCCTATCGCTTATGAATTTCCAGTGTTTTTACCAAAATTTGAACCCATTTATGTTTCTTTTGCGATGTATGCTCACTGCAGACATTGCGGGAAGAGGCAGACGGACATGCCTAGATCGATTCAGAATTTAATGACGATCAACAAGAATATGTGTGTACACTTTATAGAGTCTCTGAAGTGTCCTTCCGGGTGGTGCAAACGTCGTGACAAACCAAATATGCCTTGGTCCTTCGTTGCAGGGTATAAAAATTATATGTTTTCGTTTCGCAGAGAAGGTTATATGAGAGGCGATTTAAAGATTGAATCTATATAATGTCACCATTTTAACAGGTTTTTTTTTTTCAGTAATTTTTAAAAATTGTATATTTTATTCATTTAATGATTTTTTCAAAAGAAAATTTTATATTTGTGGTGATTGCAAAACGGTTCAAAATAATCTACTTTCAAAAGAGTCCGTCCTTGTGTCAAAACTCATCAATGTATCAAATTTCGTCGAAATATTTCAAAAATTGCGGCATGTAGGCCGAAAACAAAATTTTATTAGACGGACAGACATCATGAAATTCAAAAAATGATTGTAAATCGATTGAAAAAATAGTCATGCCTTTTAGGTATGACGTACATCCGCACAAACTGAATGTACCTGGTGCCACAAATTACGCGGAATATGAACATTTCATCATACGACATTTTCTTTTTCCAAAAATCGAATAAAAATCGGTTTAACTCGGAACCTGTTCAATCCATGATTTTAACGTGCCTCACAATGCTAAGCTTTTGAATTGACTAAACGAGACCTCTATAGAACAAAGAAAACGCAAGTAAAGAAGCTCAGTAAAACCATGAGAATATTGGAAGAACGAAATTTCCAATACTAACGAAATATTAATAATTGTTTACGTCATTGCAAATAAGATGACAAAGTTTTGACAGAAAGCCAGCTGCTCTACGCGAATTTCATTAGCATAGCTTCCTGATCTCGGATTGCCCCTAACAAGAAGAGCATCAAACGCATTCTATTCTATCATAAAAATGATATGAAAGTAGTTAGATAGTCTTCTTCTTCTTATTCTTCTGCAATCCAGCAAGTGAACAATAAGAGATTCGCTGTATTGTGTGATGCTTATTATTAAAATTTTAGACTAATGAAATAAATTCTTAGACTAAAAAAAAAAGATATTGAGAACTAGCAACACAGGCTATCGGCTCTAATTTATAAAAATGTACATCAGATATTGAGCCTAGTAGTTTTAATAAAGTAATATATTGAATTGATATTCCGTTCTGAAGCTGATTTTAGAATACCCAACGGGTTAATCGTTCCAAATGCAATGCTTCTAGCCAAGGAAAAGTTAAGGCAGTCGCAGAGAATGTGCTTTATAGTAAGAATTTGGAAGACTTCTTCAAAATCCATTGGTGAGTTGCAATTGTATGCCCAAGACGAATTCTCGAAAATGTTTGAATCTTGATTTTCTCAACATTTGTTGGATATAAATTAAGGATTAATAGAAGAGTAGTGTTGATGATGGTATCGTAGATTTCCTTCTGTAATTTTCTCTTTAACTTTTCTTCCAATGTATCTTTGAAGATCCAACTTTTCCATGACATCATCCATAATTAGAGGCGCAGAAGCAGCATACTTCGCCCCTCGATCAGCCTGCTCATTTCCCAGTAAACCGATATGACTAGAGACCCAGAACAATTTTCATATTTCCCCCGGGTGATGTAATTATATTCCTTAATTTGTTGATGATGCTCCATCTCGACTATAAATTGATGTTTTAGACAGAATTCATTCCATGTCATTAATTGGTTGACCTTTGATGAATTCACGTACAGTATTGATATTATTCTCGGTTATCAAAACCTTCGATTGCCAAAGATGTTAATCATTATTTAGGTATTCAACACATGTCCCTCGTGGATACTATTATGGAAAATCAAATTGTTTCAAGCGTTCATCAAGCTTTTCAATAAAAGTTTTATTAAATTGAAAATGGAGTTTGTGTTCGAATCTTTGTTTGATATTCATTCCCCAAATCCAGCTGCTGAACATCCGATTTCCCGTAACGTTTGACAAAACATTAATGAAAGATAATTGACCATGTGCTTTCTTGAAAAATCTTATTGGCTTCAGAATGCACCGTGTAAGTGACTGAATTATGCGTAATTTATTTTCGCTTATCGTACCATCACACATACGAAAATCTGCCATTTTAAATTAAACTGAGGAATACATATCCGGTGTTAAATGTCCATAAATAGATGACAGAATTTATACCTGACTTGCACTGAATCCGTTTCAGATGAAAGTATGGGCAATTTTTCGCATACTCTACTACATGATATTTCCTTTACGAGCAGAACCAGAAAAGCGCTAAACTAAAAGTTATCTGTTACAATACATCTAATTCTCTTTTTACACGATAGATACGTTCCCAAAAAAAACGCGTAAAAAAAATCGTGTAAAAAGAGAATTAGATGTAAACAATATTAAAAAGTTCTTGTTAGAGTTCACTTAATTTATTTCGTGCTTACACATTTTAATTCATTAAATATCTTATAAAAAAAAGGAAAAAGGGAATTATATCTGAAATTCATAAAAAAAACAAAATAATTCGTGTAAAAAAAGAAATTCTTTTCTTTTGAACTCGTGTTAAATTAAATTCGTGTAAAATGTATCATTTATACATAGTTGTAATTTAAATGCAAATATGAATCACGTCATGATACATTAGCTATTAATTAGTGGTTATAGCAGTTACCCACTACTGGCTTCTTTCAATATCTTATGAAACGATCGTTTAATTCATTCGCTATACTAATCATATATCGTATTGTACGTATGTAATATGTAGTTATGTAGAATTTCCATTTGTATCCATTTCTTGTTTAAAATTAAGTTCGCAGCAATGAATTTTGGTTTTCAGGTTAACGCATTCGCGGACGTGAATGCTATAGCATTCATTGTGACATGAAGTGAAGGGTGTAAAGATAAATTCGCATTAAAGTAGTAAAGACACCTACCAATTGCCTTAAGAAAGTTCTGTAAACGTACTAATAGAGTGTACTTAACAGAGCTCTGTTAAGTAGTTAGGATTAAGGAATGATAGGACTAGGAACCCTACTCTGTCCAAATTAGGAAACGTAAATTATTTTTATTCATAACTCATGAATTTTTATAAAAAGGCCTTTCAAACAAGCTAAAAAAATTCAAATTCTGATTTTCAAAACTAATTTTAACAAATTTTTGAAAATCACTTGTTAGCGGGCTATTAACTGTAACAGAAGTAAACGAATTTAATGCTCTTCTTAACACGTCTAAATTTGTTCTGTTAGAACGTTTAGAGAACATTTTGTTTTTAATCTCATTCGATGCCCAATTCTTATTATCACAACAACCTGATAATACTCAAGCAATTTCCGACTCCAAATTTGTTCTCTTCTTTTATCTATGTAAGGTTTTTGCGTTCTGTAGATGAACTATCAACTTACCGGGTTATACTGTAATCGCCAGAAATGGACAGAAGGACTGACAAAACGCATTTTTAAATATGTTTCGAATTTTATTTAGTTTACAAGAAGAGAGCGTTTTTTTTTTTTTTTTGACCTTCAACTATCGAACTCTAGTCTAAGCAGCTTAGCATAAAAAGCTTTGCTTAGCTTCTCAAACTTCATATAATTAATATCATCTTCTTTTATATATGTAAGGTTTTTGCGTTCTGTAGATGAACCATCAACTTACCGGGTTATACTGTAATTGCCAGAAATGGACAGAAGGACTGACAAAACGCATTTTTAAATATGTTTCGAATTTTATTTAGTTTACAAGAACGTACACGATGTCATCTCTTCAGCGTATTTTTTTTTTTGACTTTCAACTATCGAACTCTAGTCTAAGCAGCTTAGCATAAAAAGCTTTGCTTAGCTTCTCAAACTTCATGTAATTAATATCGAGCATTTTTTCTATGTACCATTAACTTATTATGAAGATATCAGCTTTGCTACCAAATCACTATCGTCCTCGTCATGATTACAATCACAAGCATCATCTTATTCAAGTTTACGTCCTTATATGTACTTATAAAACCAATGCATTTCAATTCATTCTACCAAACGCATTTACATAAATGCCGAGTGTGCGGCATTGAGAAGCAGAAAAGCAAAAGCAAAAAAAAAAAAAAAAACAAACAAACAAACAAACAAAAAAGAAGAAAAATCCATGTCATGTCGTTTCACTTCGTATATACACTTCTTTATTGAATTAATTCTACGCGCCAAACAACAACGTTAATGTATGTTACGCGTCTATGTGCTCGCATGGCAAATGTTGTTTAACGTTTACTTACGTCGTTAGTGTGACTGTATTGTTTATTTTTCTGTTTTGGTTGCATACATGCGTACATACACGCCAATAAAACAATTGCACATTAAGTGCGTACAGTGTTGCCATCTCAATAAAACGATTTACAAATATTGTATAAACAGGTGCAATAACGTATACGAATATGAATTTGCGTTGCAACACTGAAGAGCAATTGTTTTAACGTTTTTTTTTTTGAATACGAATTCATGGTAATAAATGTACGAACGATTGTAATAATGACTCTAAAGAACTTTTTCGATCTAAGATATGAAAAAGAGTTTAAAAAATATTTTTAAATTCGCAAATAGTGCGAGTTTACGTTATACATACGTAAGATTTGTTTAACAAGAAGTCATTTATTATGGAAAAAAAAAAAAAAAAACATTGCACACAAGTACTAAGTAGATATCTTATCTTAGGAGATATATATATAAAGAATAACTTTTGTTAAATTTTATGTTAACAAACTTCAATGAAATATTGAACGCATTGGATGAATTATACATACTACGAAGCCAGGAATTAAAAGCAAATCTTCAACAACAATGTTAACCAATAACTTTGGGTAATTTTGATAAATACCGACCGATGTATCTTTAAGTAATAAGTATTTCTTTATATCTTCACTGAAACCAATGGCTTCATTTTTGTGCCCACGAGATTGTTTACAACACACTTTGCACAGATGGACAGATGGACTTGACTAGATCGGTTGAGAAATTCGTGCTGATTTCGAATGATTGTACATTGTTGGCGATCTCTGAAGCTTCCCTCTGGCCATTGCAAACGTTTGGACGAAGTGAATATACCTTTCATCCTTCGGGGATGGGTATGAAAAGAAGCTTAACTTGCCAACTGTTGCCGTTATGATAGCGATTTTTTTAAGTTTCATACGTATTGCGTTGAAAGAATTGCGAAAAATTAGATTCAATTCAAGTTAATTAGACATCACAACAAACAGTTAAAGATTTTTTTAAAAATTTTCTCTCTTGATGGCATTTAACTCAAATGTGTTCTTGACAGCGATCTCTTGCTTAATTAGGATTTTTTTTTATAAAATATCATTCATTAGTTTTTTTTTTCCATTTTTCACGCTGTTCTCTTTATTTCCAATTTATTTTTCAATAACAATAGTTTTCCAATACTTCTTACTAAAGCAGCTAAGTGTTTCGTGCAAATCCAAAGATCCAACCGGGTGTTGCCTGTTGAAAATCGTTACAATTTTTCTTATCCACTTTTAGCCTGGCTCTTGTGCCTTCAGAATATTTATACTCAAACTCAAACTTGATGCAATTTTCATACTCTACATCACTTATATTTTTATGATCACTTACTCAGGGAATCGTTTCTACACGTATAACCAAGGTAAGGATCACGGAGAAGAAAGCACAGAAAGAGAGATTGGCTGTAGACGCAGCCTGGGAAATATATGCATGGTAGCTAAGTGTTATGCCTTTACCGATCGAATACTCGCGTGCAGACCGTATCTATTAAACTGTGCCCAATCTCGTGATATAGAATGTATGCGCGTATATACGGAAAACCATGCAGGACTTGAAATAGACGTAGCTTTGATTAAGCTTCTCTGTCCGTTTGGCCGTCTCTTTGCGTTACAACATTTTGTGTGCAAAATTGATAGAAAATACTAACACTAAAGCGGAAAGTTACAATATCGGATGGCACTATTTTTCGGGCTCCCACCCACATAAAGATTCTTAAAAAAAAAAATACGTCTTCCCAGCACAACAGAGTTTAATTTTTAGTGTTTTACAATGGAAACTAATCGAGAATAGCGGCTTAAAATATAAACTTTTTGTGGTAAGCGCGGATCATCTAATTCTCTTTTTTGGGTTCCTTTCTGTTTACAGGTTTCCATTAATAACAATTCTTTATATACAAATCAGGTCTAATTTGTGTTATTTTAAAGCCGAAAAAAGAGGTGAAGAATAACAAGTCCTTTGGTAAAAAGATTAGCTTTACCAAATTTGATTCAGGCATAGGGTTCATTCCTACTGAAAGCATCCCCTGCGAAGCACTGCATTAAGTGTCTTTGTTTCTTTTTTTTTATAATATCCACGTCCTATATATCTGACAAGTGTGGATTTCTAAACATTTATTGTTACCTCTTGGTTTTGTCCGTCTTCGCGCCATTCTCACCGCAATTGTTTTTTTCATTTTTATTCCTGCGATGAGAAAGTAGTGAGAATAAGTTATGAAGTGACGGATTATGAATTGCTTGTGCTGAGCCAAACCATTAACAAGGAATATATAGACATGGGGCAATAATTCCCAGCGCTGGCTGAGAAAATACCTTTTGACGAGTGCAATGGTTCCTTTTTTGATATGCGAACAATAAATCATTAAGTGGTGAAGGTATTGGCGTAAAATTTGACAGGTTGTCCGTCAGAATTCCTTTTAAAAA
Source organism: Glossina pallidipes (assembly GCA_000688715.1). Classification (NCBI taxonomy): domain Eukaryota; kingdom Metazoa; phylum Arthropoda; class Insecta; order Diptera; family Glossinidae; genus Glossina; species Glossina pallidipes. Next base: position 1,452,344 of record KK499808.1, read on the forward strand.
ATTGGTTTAGTTAAGATAGAGAAAGCCCTAATACTGTGGCTCAAAAAGCGAGATCAATATTTAAGTTAAACTGCGCAGGTATAACGAATTTCAGATATATTCTTTTTCTAAACTGGCAGCACTGTGATACCCATCTATGTAAAATTTCCCATCGTAAACTTCATTAAAGTTTTTTACGATATAAAGAGTTGTGTGTGATTTTATTGAGCAAGAAAGTTAAAAACTGGTTATGAAATGCGTTATTACGGTAAATGTGGCTTGGATCTACCCAAGCTATCTGGAAGCAACTAATCAATCGGGCGAATATCGTGCAAAAGGTGAACCAATTGCGAAAACTTTGCGCCAAAATCGTTCAAAAAGTCAAGATGAGAGAAAGCTATCAATTTCTTCGATCAACATGACGTTGTGCAGTATGAATTCCTTCCTCTGGGCTTAACTGTTAACCAAGAATATTATTTGAATGTTAGAAAAGCAATGAAGCCGATGTAATTGATTTCCAAGGATAAATAACGATTTTTCGATTTTTTTCGGAGACAGCAGTATATCCATGCAATGGTTAGTTATATCGATGAAGCCATAACAGCGTTTTTTTTTTGTTTGGAAATGTTTTGAAATAGACAGAAACACTTTCTAAAGACCTTTGTCAGATAAAACAATAAATTTAACTGCGCGTAATTTAACAGAGGTAGTGTGTGTATGCGTGTGTGTCTTTCTTCGGAGCTTCTGTGGAAAAGGCCAAATTTCAAGCAGTGCACATATTTGATGTAACGAATTTTTTCTCACATAAAGAGTCCTGAAGAGGATCAAACAGTAAAAAAATGTTGCTCTCTAAAAAGCTTACAGAGGCTTCGCACTTTATCGTTGGTATAGTCGGCCCGTTGGAAAGCTTTCATCTTCTTTCAAATTTCAATTATACATCTAAAGTTTAAAAATGTTTATGAATTCATTACATTCTTGCGAGTTTGTGCAACAACTTTAGAAATCCGATGGTTTTTAAATATTATGGCGCGAAAACATTCTACTTATAGAAGCTTTTGCGTTCTATAGGCGCTGGTCGAAAAAGTGGTCCGATACAAACCATTTTCAATAGCGTTCGTTCTTGGAGCAAAGCAGATCACTGTACCAAATTTCATCAAAGTATCGCAAAAAGTGCGACCTGTAGCTTAAACACAAATTTACACCAGATGGACAGACAGATCGATTCAAAATAATTTTCTGAATAAAAAAAGATGGGTCTACCTTAAGCCCATCTGCGTATTACATGTGTCCGCACAAACTTGATGTACCACAAGTGGTACTGGATATAACAACTTAATGCGTTGATATGCAACTTGGTGCGTACAGAAAGACAGACATAGATAGAAATATTATGGAATCAGTCGAAATTATTACATTTATTATGAATTGACTTTTCTTGTTACACTTAAAAGGAGTAGTTGTGGGGGCGCGGGCTACAAATACACGTACATACACAAGCAAAAAAGTTAGCATCACTTTGTCCTCCTGAGTGTTAAGTATAAATAATCAAAGAGAGTCCCACATATTTACATCTTACTTAATGATGTACATACGCCTACGCACACCCTTTTAATTCAGGTAGGTGTGCATTAAATCGAAGCTAAGTTGAAAAGGAAAGCGTGTATGAGTTTAATAGCTATGTTATTAGATTCGCGCTTCATACAAATGTAGAAATGTTAACAAATGTGTTTGCGTTCATATAGGATAACGCAATTGCAGAAACATTAGCGGCGACAATAACAATGACAACGCGTCATGCAATGATTCGTATTTTTTGCTTTTTTTTTTTTTTTCATTGAAAAGCATATCAGAAATATAAACAGGTGAACAGGTCGATATGTGTAACAGCAGCCGTAAACATACATTGAAAAAAACAAAAAAAAAAAGAAATAACAAAAAAGCAAAATAAAAAAAATAAAAAAAAAAAAATTGTACGTCCAACAGGCATATAACAACAATATTTTCATAACATGTTATTCTGTATGTTGACGACGGTTGCGTAGCTGATCACGGTAGAGATGGTGGTGGCATAAACACTACTACTGCTGCTATGTTAGCACAATAATGTGGATATGGATGTGTGTATATATTATAGTATGCACACTAGCGTTTTACGCTGCAGTGAACTGCATGTTGTGCATTGGGGCAAAAAAATAACAACAACATGCCTACATATTTACGTTTATATGCATGTACGTGCAAGCAGTAGCAAAACAACAGCAATGTAGTTACGGAAAGAGGTGATAAAGGCGATGGGAGACCTTTACGCGATTACGAGTGTGCACTAACAGTACGGCGCCAGATATACCAATAAAATGTGTTTGCTTATGTATGCGCGCGTATGTGTGAGTGTGTGTGTGCGTGTGCGTGTGTGTGTGTGTGCGTATTTGTAGGAAATCTACGTGTATGGGTGGCGTTCGTGTGCATGTGTGAAGGACACATACCAGTCTTTTTGGAAGCATAGACACACATGCGGAAAACGCGGGCTTATCGTTGACAATAAACTGCAAATATGTATGTTTGAATGAATTTCATTTTTTTTCTTTCTTTCTTTCTTTCTTCTTCTTCTTCTTCTTCTTCTCTTATTTCGCTCAATGAAAAACAATTCAAACATATAACCGCATTCGCGCACAAATACAAGGCACATTCATACGTATGTGTACGTACGTAGGCATGCATACACGCCACCAATTCCATACAAATTCATAAATGTGTGTTAAAAACAAACAAAATAAAATTGTTTTTCTTTTTTTTTTTTTGCTTTTTCTCTCCTTCTTTTATTTTTAAACTAGAAATGTAGAGTGTGAGAGCATTCGAGGTAATCTTGATAAAACAATAATAGCAACTAAAAAACTTAATTTGGGAGAGAAGAAGAAAAGAAAAAAAAACAAAAAAAGTGCTTGTACACGATTACATAGAAAGTATTCACATTTAACGTGAAGTTGCTTTATAGAAATGATTGTGAAATTTTTTTTGTGCTGTTATTGTTTGTGACATCACATATCACATACATCCAAACATACGTACGCACCGGCATACATACGTGCAATCCAATCACTGACCTCGTTCAGTTTAGTTACTCTTCCTCTATATTTTAAAGTTGTTTGTCAACAATAAAATCATCATCCCCAACAACAGCAACAACAATAATATTACTGCCCGATGATGTATAGTATGCACTCTCGTCTCATCATTTTGTCTCTGTCTCACTTTACAGTGTATTACTTATGTGTTTATTTGTTTCTTTATTTGTTTAATGATATTTTGATAAATTTCCTCATACGCATTCTCTCGTATATCGCACTTTTATTTTAACAAATAAGCTTATTTCGCTTCTTCTTTCGTTCGTCCTCAGACCACCCACCCCTTATCATCTTGTACATTGCATATTGTATGGATGGATTTGCATGCCATTCTCGACTCTCAACCTTCATGTAAGGCCTTAAAAAACAAACTACGAGAAAATAATGTCTGATTTAAATAGAAAATCAAGCAAAGAAACAAAAACATTGTCTGTCTATCTGTCCGTCTCCCCTTCAGATATAATACATCAGTTCTCGCTCTTTCATTCACACTCGTTGCATTTTCGATTGTTCGTCGAATCGCTTGGATATGTTTTTTTAACGAAATCTTTTAATTAAGCAATTAAAACAAAAGCATTATCAAGGAAACAAAGTTTAAGTAAGTCGATCCTTTGGTAACCGTTACTATCACCTGCTGAGCAGGAAACGTGGAAAACATTGCAGGAGTAGAAAAATCACGAAATAACTGTTGTTCAAAGTAGAGCGAAGCATTTGATATTCACAGTCTTGCATTTGTTTTTGTTATTTTTTTTTTTGCAACACTACCTGCTACCGTTACCGCGGTACCGCGTGGACCAATTTGATTTTTTTCATTTTTTGATCTTCAAAACAAGTGAAAAGTTTATAGCGGGACGCGGTTTCTCATTAAATACTCAATATCACGCTATAGTTATTTGTATAAAGAATTTTCACAATAAGGCTTTGTATGGGAAGTGGTTGAAAAAGTGGTCCGATCTGAACAATTTTCAAAAGCGTTCGTTCTTGGTCCAAAATATGACAGTATACCAAATTTCATTCAAATATTTCAAAAATTACGGTCTGTAGGTTAAATGCAAGAAGCAAGGCAGGCGGACAGACAAGTGTATATCGATTCAGAAAGCTTTTTTTTTTGATATGACCAAAGATTCATCCGCATAACGCGGTGGCGGTTGGAAAGATAGGGGAGAAAGAGAAAGAAAGAGAGAAATAGTAAGGCAGTGATGGCAGCCTAGTGGGTGTGTGTTCAATCGACTAGTGTTATGCCTTTACCGACTGAGCATTCACTATAGTTACAACGAAAATAAACTGTACCACGCTGAGGTTTAAATCCCCGAATACCGACTTGGTATTGCCGATTCTTATCTGCGCCAGTACTCATGCTGATTCAAAAAGTGATTCTGAAGCGATCGATAGACCAAATTTGGGTCTGTGTCAACTCCCTCCGGGTGTTGCATGCATCCGTACCACAAGTTGTACATTATAAGGTTTGTAAAGTTTTAAAATTATTTCGGTGATATATATTTATATGAAATGATCTTTTAATACCTAGGCTCCATTTTGGTCCAGTTGATGTGGTTTTGGAGATGCCGATTATATACACCAAAATGGATCAATTTGACACTTAATTTTCTTGGAATCACCATAGCCGCAAATGTGAAAATATAAAGATGAAATCAGGCACAATTAGGAATCCAAACTTAAAAAGTGGATGTGATTTGTCCAGAATATGGAAGAAACGGAAATAATCTCAAACAAACGGTGACAATAATTTCATATTTTCGCGTACAGTTTTCAATCCCGCGAAGGTATTTGCGAAAAATTGCTATCCACATATTTGATAAAACCATCTGCATATTCGAATCAAAAATGGCCACGATTTTTCGACTAACACGGCCACGATTAACGATAAAATTTTCAAATAATATATATATCATATCGGAACAGTTGTCATTAATTCCTGATAAAAAGTTTCTCAGTTCGTTATTTAGTTCGTTATAGTTTTTAAGGCATCTCTTTAATGGGTATTGACAAAGCGTTTTCTTTAATCATAGGGAAAAAATAGCTATTCAGACCGATAACAGGTAACTATGTTGTTGTTGGAAAAACATTATATTGTAAAGTAAAACGTCTTTTCCTGATTTTATGTTCTTATTCGACGTCTTTTGAAATAAAGTTCGTACTAAAGTTCGCTCGAATTTTGATTTTTAGGATAGTCTCAGTTTTACATACAATTCTTAGCAAATCTATTAACAAATTATCTTCAGAAGTTTTAAATTCGTAACGATTTAATTCGCTTTTATATTATGACTCGATTCGATAATGATTTTGAATCGATGGAAGCTTTTCTGTCTATCTGTCCAGTGTGTCTAAGGGTGAACGTTGTTGAAGAAATTTTCAATCGCGGCATCTTTACAAATACTCTCCGATCTATTTTCGAAATACAGTTATATGAAAAGATCTTTTAATTAGAAATAAATTTTGTAGTATTTGTCGAGAAAAATTTACGTAAAATAATATTTTAATGCATTGATTGAAAAAATAGGCCTCTTCATGGGAAGAAAGTCTAATGCTTAATATTTTAAGATACAAATTGGTACGAAACGGTGGTTTGGCAAATAACTTTACCATGTGAGTTGGAGCTATATTAGTCCAGTATTTGTATTGAAAGTAGTAATGAACCGTTCTATCGTCCCTTACAAATCTAACATCTATTACAGATCGTGAATGCGGTATTAATGGTCTCTAAATTTCCCAAGGAGTGAAGAATAGTTCGAATAACACTCATTCCTAAACAGGGCTCCTCTTTTGCGTCTGGATGATGCTTTTAATTTCCGCCACGGAGTACGTCAGGGATAACGTCAATGTTGGTATAAGCTGTGCCTCCGTCCCTCTGGATCTAACAAAAGCATTCGACAGAGCCCCAGACACTTAGCTTATTGTATGATAAATTCAACTTTTTCGAAGCGTTCCCAGCTTATGATAAACAATTTGTTTCTGTGAATGACTCTAACTCCTCCCTCATTAAGACCATGTCTTGTCTCCTACTGTTTAATGCCTTCGTAAATGATCTTGGGGATTGGTCTGCTAACGAACGCGTTTTTTTTTTTTGCCTATGCAGATGACATTTTGCAAATAATTTGCATTCGTTTGTTTGTACTAACTCCAGTAAGACTAAAAACCTTATTCTTCAATGCTCCCCGTGTTGGGTCATCCAACCTCAATATAAAATATTTATGTATTCCATTGATCTTGTAGATTCAATCCAATGTCTTGGAGTAACTTCTGATCGCAAATTCAACTTTGTCCCTCCACATTGACAATGTCTCTGCTAAAGTTTATCTTACGCTTCAAAAAGTGTACAATCTGAACCTGTATTTGCCTTTATAGGTTAAACACATCGTCGGACCTTCGCTCCTCATGACGCATGTTAACTATTGTATTAAAGCCGTTTCTGCGTGCCTAAGGTATAACTTAGATAGGCTCCAAACTATTGTTGACCCATCTCTTCCTTGGTTCATGCTTTCTCACCATTCTCCTTTCCCGACTATCTTCAACTCAGGCTTCTTATCTACCTCTACTACGATTTTTTAACCCATCAGCTAAACGATGTTTTACTATTCGTGTTGCTAGACATTGCAATGCGTTGTCACTGCGTTTGAAATCCTTCGATGATTCCTTGAACAGGTGTAGAAGGAAATTGATCGCACTGCTTAACTTATAATTTATATTATGTTGATGGTAAGAATTGGTGTTTATGGAGTTTGCTGATGAAGAAGATTACATTTGCAGCCATTGAGCTGACTTGCACACGCAATGTGCGCGTACCTGTAATCAGGTCATAGGAAAATGAAATGAATTTTGTTAGGTGCATGTAGGGTACTTATGGTCGTGTGTAAGACAGAAAAGGGCTTTTTACGAATCGGCTTTGCATGCTTAGTTTTTTTAAACGCCTCTAAAGTCATCAACAAAAGAGGCGTTTTAAAGCGTGATAAATTTAATTAATAACATAAACTGTCAGTACGTCTTAGAATAAGCGAGCGATGAAATAAATATTCAGTAGAAGAATAAAAGTAACCCAACAACAACAAGTATAAGGGTAAAGATGATAGCGATCAGCAGGTCTAATGAATCATAGGTAACAACTATTTTTATAGATATTTGCGCTTGATGTTTGCGCACGTCAAAGTCAAGTCACCTAAATTTTGAAAAATTTCTTACAAAAATTTGCGAAATTGAAAACTTTTTTCATTTTCTAAAGAGATTTACGAAAGACAAAGTCTGCGCATTGTATATTATCTGTTGATTCTTCTTATTATTGTGCAGGAAGAAACTCTTTTTGTCTCTCTTAGTTAATGGTATACGTACGTAAACAAACATAGCTATATGCATAAATAATATCTTACGTATGTCTTGTCCACGTTATCAGTAATTATTTCTTTTTGTGTGTTTTTTATTTCATTTATTCTTGTTGTTTTTACTAAGAGTTAATTTTTCAAGTTCTTAACATACCATGAGAATTTCGTGCGCATCGCATACTTCCCCTTTTCGCAAATAATTTCTACACATTGATAATAGTGAACTTAACAGAATTGAATTTTAAAACTTATACTCACCGCGCCAAAATATTTCATCTCTTTGCTTTTCATGCGGCGATGGTGCGATGTTGTTGGCACTGTTGACGCTGCAGCGGCACTCGGTGATTCGTAGCTAGCTGCAGCTAAACCATTCAAGGCAGCAGCTGCGGCAACTGCTGCCGCATTGTGGTGACCATTCGTTGTGATGCTGCTATTGTGCGGTGTGCTGCCACAATTGCTGTTACTGCTACCACAATTATTTATTATTGCAATGCCACCGCTACTACTACTACTGCTTCCAACACTTACGCCATGTGCATTGTTTGAACCACTTATTGAGCCTACCGAACTGCCACCGCCGGCTTCCATAAAATCGAATCTTTTAAATGCATACCATTTAGATGGATTCGGTTGTATGCCCTGATATAATTTGACTAACATTTTATGCTTTTCCCGACGATACTGTGTCAATAGTACGTTCATTTTACGTTCGACCTCAGCCTTGCTGCAGCCGAAACGTTCAGCTATTTCCGACCATGCGCGAAAGCGACACAATTTATCTTTGTACTTGGGATCAGCACGATTCCACAGTTCTGTATGCGAGCGATACTGTTCGATTAATTCGAGAGCATCATCGTTGGTCCATTCCATGATTTTTGCATGCATCAGATTACTGCGTAAAATGGCCGGATTGAAATTCATTGAATATATTAACGATAATCGAACGCGTGAATAATCGAACAGGTGGACACATAAACATGAATATAAATGGATGAAGGAATTCCGTTTCCTTTTCCGATATGAATTAAACGATATGCTGATTATAAATTTATTTATTTATCGCTATGTGACTTTGATTTCATTAGCTTATATCTCTTTTCCGATACAAGTCTTTTTTTTTTTTTGTCTTTATATATATATATATATATATGTGTGTGTATATATATATGTAATTGTAAAAGGTGATTTTGGTAAAATTGGTTAAATTTGGTATCAAGGAATGTTTTCAGAAATGCTGAATATTCTCATTAATGCCTGCAGCATATTGTTGAATTTACAGGTAGATGTCTTTTTGCTGGTGGATTTTTGGTTTTTAAAAAGGAACTAATCATTGAATAAATCTGCTTTTCTTGCTCTGCTTGCTCTATTGTATGTAATTAAAAAAAAAAAAAAAAAAAAATTATTTTTTTTTTTTTTTGCTTTTTATTTTCTTTTGCGTTGTAAGTCTTCCGAGAGTTTTCTTTCTCATTCACTTTTATTTCTGTAAACGAATTTAATTTGTAAATTGATTTTAAACGAGAAAGTGTTAATACTTTGGGTAAAACTAGGGGGAAGAGATATGCATGCTTTGAATATCTTCAATATCTGACAGAAGTTTCATGTCATTCATGTTTGTGAGTTTATAAGTTAAGGTGTATTCCCCTTGGTATTGCCTTCAAAGGAAAACCAACTTATTCGAATTGAAGGCAAATCGATTCAAAATAATTATCGCGAAGCGGTTTCTTTAATTGTGGAAACGAAAGTATTTACTCGCAGCCATCTCATATACATACACTGTTAAGCTCGATTTTTTTTTTTTTTTGGAAAATAATTAAAAAATTATTCAGTTATTTCGAAATAAAATGTTAACATAAAGAGAAAAAGTGCAAAACGTTTTTTAGAATCCAATTCTATCTACAATATCTCTAGTATCTATAAGATCCTCGACTTGTTTGACATTAATGATCGCAACAAATATAATTCTTCTTCTGGAATTGCTTCTGCACAATTTTGAAAGCCTTTGCACCCACCTTTTTGGTTTTCTAAGTGCTTCATTACCAGTACACTTTTTCCCCATTCTCAATACACCTACACCAGCAATTCTATTCAAATGCCCTACGCCACTTGTGGTACAAGAGTGTATAAAGTTTATGCGGTTGTATGTAGGAGTCAGGAGGATTTGAAATATACCCAAGTTTTACTGTCCCGATCGATTCAGAATATGATACTGAAAGTTTGTCTGTCCGTCTTCTATTATTGTGTTTAACCTAAAGGACGTAACTTTGATGAATTCGGTAAAAAGACGAACTCTATTGAAAATGGTTTGGATCGGACTACTTTCTCGACCACTTTCGCTATAAGGCCTTATTTTGAAAAGTCGTTATATAGAAAACTGTAGGGTGCTGTAGGGCATTTAATGTTGCGCTGTGGTACATTGTAGTATGTTTACTTTACAAACTCTTTACTCAATAATTTAATTAATTTTTAAAAATTTGCTGACTGGAATTTACGATTATTACAAAAAACGCCCTAATATGCTTCCACCCGATTGACGGACAGCATTTGTCATCAGTTAATAATAATAAGAAAAAAAAAAATTTTTTGCTCGCATTGGTATTCGAAGCATTTGTATTCTTTTTTAGATGAAAAAATTTCTCTTTGTTTTTCAACATGCAGTTTATGTGCACTAATAGTTTATGCAATTATGGGGATAGCAGATTACTTTAAATTATACCTTACAGGTGAAGTTTTCGAATCTATTAGCAACATGACCGGAAATGGGCGATACTGACACCTAGGCCGGGTTTGAAGTTTTAGTTTGAGGATTGCCTTATGACCTACGAAGTACTGCAGTAATGGCTTCGAATTGCTTCCGCAATTATGTAATAAATTCTTTAGTCTCATCAGAGATTGACAATATTTTTCCTAGAATCTGAAGCACAATCCTTAAAAAAACTGATCGTAAATTTTCCAAGTGTGTCTCTTAACATTCTAAAGGGATTAAACAAGCAATTATTACAGGAATAGCTATTAAATTTTCATTTGGTGACCTTATTCGCCCTGTTACTAAGAATATATGAAATGCGAAAATGGGCATAGAAAGCTAAATCTTGTCGTTGTAATGGATTGTAAGGGATACAAATAAATAAAGTTATTGATCAAGAGAAATATGAAATATTCACTTTACCGCGCCTCTTTTAACAATGGGAGCTTTGTTCGATCGGTATTCTTTTTCGAAAAAAAATATTGAAATGCATTTATTTAGGTTGCATTTATTAGCATTTCAGTTAAAAACAAATTCATCAAGTGTTTCAATTTTCATTTTTGTGTCTTTGACAATTTCGAGAAAAAATGAAAGAGGGACATACGGACAGACTCACTTAAAATATAATGTGGATCAAGAATACATATCTTTCATGAAAATTTGGAAGCATGCTTCTTGGCTTAAATGATTATCAACTGCATTACACGTGGGAAACTCAGTGAGTACTTTTCTTCTATTATTCAGGGTTTTCTGTTCTTTTTTTTTCTGCTTAAAATTTAGGTTATTGGTCTTTCCGTTGCAAGCGCCGAATTTCTTGATCGAAGGACTATAATTTTCTAGGCCGAGCAGGAGCGCTTTTCTATTAATACTACACATATCTAACTTTCTGACTGAAGGTTGCTTCATTATCCGTTCAACTCGATATTGGAGTCCATTGTCGCTTAGTTTGAGATCCTTTGATGAATCTTTAAATGCTTTTAGGAGAAAGAGAAGGAAAACGCTGTTGACAGTTGCAATGGTTAAGGGTGGAGGAGAAGGGGAAATAAGGGGGTTCTGTGCGAGGGTCCTATGCAACAAATCTATTATATTCCTCGAAATTTTGGCGATAGAAGTAGGAATGGTTATGAAGAATATCGAAGAGACTCCATGGTTGCAGCGACACTTACTCCTAATGAAAAACTCCTATGAAAATCGTGTATTAAAACTACAATTAATTTTCTCATCGATACAAATTTATGGCTTATAATAAATAGAAACAAAAAGTGAACATTAAGAACATTTTCATATAAAGTAATAAAGAAATTATATATTCGCGTTATACCGGAACTGTCGATAGTCTCGATTTTTGGTTTATTTGCAAATTTATACGCATTTTACGTGTTTTTTACGTTGATAACGGGATTTAATAAAGCATATGGTAACTGCACTGTTAACCAGTTTACTCTCTATAATTATAATATAACATGATATCAACACTGACTGTTACTTCACATATACTTTGCATATGAAAATTTAATATCGAAGATTCTCATAGGCACAATAACATAATGCAATGTCACATAATCTGCACTAAGGATATTCTATATATCGGATCGATCATAAGCTTAACTTATGCTAAAGAATATTAGATCAAGTTTAGGGTAGTAATTATGATTCCGTCAGATAAACGATTCCTTTAACCATACTCGACGAGAATATATATCCTCCTCATATATATTCCTTAACCATACTAGATGAGAATATATATGGAATTGTTCAAGTTTATCGATACGTATTTTTTCATATCACTGCTGACAAGGAGCGAAATTATTTTATTAAGCAGCACAATTATAGCTTTATATTAATAGATATGTTTAGTTAAAAGCGGTTTACGTATATGCGAATATATAAAATATTTCTCTCCTTACAGCAAATTTCGTACAAACTACAAATGCAGCTTTATTTGCTCTCAAGCTACGTAGCTCGTATACACCTGTCATAATAATGCATTTATGCTCATGACTCACACATATGCACAACTGTTGTACATGTTTGCGCGTGCGCATAATGATAATAAGCAAACACCTGAAGATTTATGAGGAATGGGGAAAAAAGGCAAACAATGCTATCTTATTAATAGATTGGCATTAAGTAAAGTCAAATTAATTTAGAAGAATTCCTTCGAATTTTGATTTATTTAAAACTTTGAGCGGTTTCTCCTTTCAAGTGTGTGCAGGTATTTATTGCGGCTGCCTTCTCTCTTCCTACGCTCGTTTGGCGACAACTTATGATTACAAGAGCCTTAAAAAAACTTATCAGTCGTGATTTGTCGAAGATGGTAGGCAGCGTAAGAACTACTGTATGCTTTATAAAATAGCCGATTAGGTTAAGCCTAGCATTGGTTGTGAGCTGTTTTTCCTCAGCTCTGTTTTTTTTTTTTATTTGAAAAATAATTGAGTTTCGAATACAGTGTGAAATTTTTCTTCTTTTTCTTGGCTTGTAATACAACATTAATTAAGATGTGACAGCAATCTTATGTCATTCCACTCCATGTTTTGAAACGTTTGAAATGTTTTTAGAATATTTGACGAAAGAATTCATATCGAAATCTGTTCGATAAATCAAATTTCTTGGGCAGATGCATTGCTAATGGAAAAAATGGCGGAAAAAATAATTGTGGGAAAATCACGTCGAAAGGAGTTAAAACAACTTATTGAAAAGCAGTTCCTAGATAAGAAGGTTAAAGAATTAGCAAAGAGCATTATCTACGCCTTCAATGTAGTTTGTGAAACTCAATTTCTAAAACAGTCCAAAATTTGTGGCAAAATACTTTTTCGTTTCTAAAAAACGTTAATGCATTTCTATGCGTTGCCTTAATGGTTCAAGTCTGACTAATAAAATCATTACACAAGCAAGGCCCCTATTCACTTGCTATGCCTTCGGGGGATTAATTTTTCTACAACATTTCGGGTCCATTGTTGTAATCGTTTAGATCAAAGGAGAAGGTTCACCGGCTGCTATTCTTTAAAAGGCGCTTTAATTTATTAACAAATGATATGAAACTTCTATCAGCTCTCAACTACAGGGTTACAAAACTAACAAACGAGTTTAGATTACTTTTTGAAGCGCACGTGTATTAATAACAAAAATTTCCTTGTTTGAACAAAGTTGTGTACGTACTTGTATTGAAACTACCAGAGGAAATTTTAATACCAAATGAATCAGATAAAATATTTTTATTAATTGCCTTTTAAAATTCAGAAATTTATATTATATAACATGTATATGCGCGTTAAAACAACCTAAAACTTTACAGTCGGGCAAGGTAGTTTATTAATTACCCTACGCGGTTTCGCAACGGCTTTCTCAAAAAACGGGCTTAAATGGAGTGTTAGCAGTGTTTGTAAAAATCGGCCGATCTAATCCATTTTCAAAGAGGTTCGACTTTGGACCAACGCATAATCAAAATATCTTGGAAATTGCTATCTATATGCCTAGCTGGTAAAAAAGACATCAGGTAGACAGATAGACAGACTGCCACTCCAGACTAACTTCATATTAGAACAAGACGTAACTCTATCTCTAAGTCTGGGCGTTGCATATAGGCAAAACTTAATATATTCTGCCCGATAGTAATAGTGTACGCAGAATTTTGTTACTTGGACTAACTGCAAGATATGAAACTGCCGCGATATCAAAACATGATTTTCGTAAACTTGTAATAAGTGTCCTTAAAGTTCTTTATTTGGGGATAACAAAGCACTGAATCGATTGGCAGCACCTTTTGCTACATTTTAAAACGATATCTATCACTAATATCGTCTGTTGCTGATGGAAATATTCGACGATACGACTCGTTTCGTGAAACCGCTTGCATGCATTCAAAACTTATTTAAACTGAAAAATTTCAAGTTAAGTAAAAATTAATCTGAAAAATTCATAATAAAATTCTTGCCGTGCATTGACAATTCTCTCAATTGACACACGTGTTCGCATGACACGAGATCGCAATCCTACCAAGAATAACGAAGAAAATGGATATGTTGCTTCGTAGATTGCCAAAGATGCCGACACCATTTCATAACATGTGCTATTGTATCTTAAGTGAAAGCTGATGTTTGTGCTTATATTTTGAAAATTTCTTCATCGAGGACAACGAGAGATCAAAAGCTTAAGTTTACTTTAAAGGTAAAAAAAAAAGTGAAAAAATGTGTATTTGCGAGGAATTGCGTTTCTTCTTTTATAAAAAGGCAATGCATTAAGCAAAAATTTGTCTCATAAGAAACGAAATTTTACGTAACTTTGTTTCTTTAGAAAGCTGCTCAGCCAACATTACTGATGTTTATCAAGTTAATGGTTTACACAGACTCAGGTGCGTCGATATTTTCAATCGGTAAAAGAAGTGTTGTAACTGCTCGACTAAAACGTTCGTGTACTGTAGAATGTTTTTCAAACTCAGTCTCTTAAAGTAAAACAAAAGGGTTTGCTTGCACTCTACTTAATAAATGATTTTGAAGAACGAGGTATTCTATTGCGGGGAGATCAAAACCTGGGTAGCGGTTACGATAAGTCAAATAAAAATAAGTATAAACATTATAGCGGGTTAAAGCAGACCTTGCATACCCTACACTTCTTTGCCTAAGGCAATTCTTTATTAATTTTGTGCTAAATTTGCTAATAATTGTATTTTGTTTCTCTGTAAAGGCACAGTTTTCATGAGAAACTCTCTCCGAAGTGGAGATCATAAGATACACCCCCGTGGCCGTACGTAATTCATTTTCATGCGAAATTACTATTATGAATAAATTTTTATTATAAAATATGAAAAACTAGAGTTTTCGCGATAAAAAGTCTTAGTTTTCAAAAGTGTTCAAAGAATCCGTCCACTTTTCATCTCAATTTAGTATTCAAAAATCCTAATACTCGGCGATTTTTATCGAGAAATTTCGCAAATTGCAATTTTGATTCATTTTGAGTAACGTTCGCCCTTGTGCCAAGCTGGACACAAAAATGCATGGACTGATGGACAGACAAACTTAAATCGATTTAGAAATGGTTATGGTTGGTAAAATAATAAAACACGAATGTATTTCAAATCCTTTTGGATATTACATACATCTGCCTAATACGCCTTAATACGCACTAAAAGTAGGATTAGGTATAACAATATCGCTATTCTGACAGGAGGGATACACTCTTTACTCTTCTTTAAGCTTGTCTTAAGCTCTTCTTCAAGCGTTATTCGAAATCATTCTTGACAGCTTAGACTTATGACAATCATTTTGTCAGAATTTTAAATGAAGATTTGCTTGTAGCTTCGTTTGAAGAAAAGTTTGAAGAAAAAATATCATCATTTTCAAGATCTTACACGCAAAGCAAGTACTTTTAATAAACGGTTGTGGGTTCAAATCTCAAGTACGCTAGAGTTTTTAATAAAGCCGATAGCCTCAGATGCTTAGACGGTAGAGTTTTAAGGCTTTAATCTTAGAACTTGTTCATCTGGGTAAAGCAATCGTAATAATAATCATAATAAACGTAACATTTCCATTTCCGTAGCAAATCAACGAACTAATAGAAAGCACCCTACTGCTTTAGAAGTGTTTGAAAATGATTTTCTTTAACTCACGGTGACAACTTTCTTGACAATGTTATAATAAAAAAAAAGCTATCAAACATTTAAAGTTTGACGAATGCAACAGGCATGACGTAACAGTGTGTCTAACGAACAGAGACGGCGGATAATTTTATTTGCGAGATCTCTGATGATTATATACATTGTTTAAGGAGAATAATAAATCGTTCCGAAGACACTTTGTACACACACTGCGAAGATTCTTGCTATTCCGAGGACAATATCACAATATTTTGTGATTTGCGAATAAAAAGTTACAGTTCGCCCAAACGAACGTAGTACACGCATTTCGCGAGGCCTTCAAAAATTAAAACACTTCGCGCATCCTTTACCAGATCTTTGATAGTTAAAAAGATTATATAGATTATAGTAAAGTAGTATCAACTCATAACAAAATTGACGAGTGAATTTCTAAAGCAATGGTAACACACACATTGAAGACTTTCTGAGTGCAATATTACATGATTTCTTTAAAAAAAAAAAAAAAAAAAACACTTTGACTGACTGAAGTTTATTTAAAGTGAAAGTGTTCGTAGAAACAGCTGCAAGGACAGCAAGTTGAGAAGGGATTGCATTGCACAACTCTGTTCACTATTTCATCACTTTAATAATCATCACTGTTCATCATTAATTTAGCTTCTGGCATAAGCATTTAAGCAGAAATTACTGTATCGCCATGCTTCAGCATAACGTCAAAGCACCTAAACTTCTTATATATCATATATTTGCACTTATTTCTTACTCGTTTTTAAATATTTATTTTTGTAATAAAAAACGTTTTTTTTTTCTTCTTCTTTTTATTATTTTAAAGCAAAATTACTTTATATTTATTTTTTTTTTTCCTTTTTGAAATTCACATATGAGCATCTTTTCAAAATATTTTTTTCACATTTGTAATGCCGGGATTCCTATATTTATATATATATATATATATATTTATTAATTAATTTTATTTTTTAATATAATTATTTCTAAATATATATATTTGTAGGATATATATGTATATATATATATCTGTTTGTTTTTATTTTAATGAAACGTAGAGAAAATTTAACGCACAATTCGGAAAGCATTTAAAAACCGATTAAAATACTTTTAAATTGATTTTATACAAAACTTAAACTTATTTATTCAATATTTACATGCTCACGCTTTGTATTTATGCGTAGGGGCTTTTGAGTGCATGTATGTGTGTGTTTGTGTGTGTTTGTGAACATACAACTAACTTTGTTTTACACTTTGTTTAATGATTGTCGATAAAATAAAAATAAAAAAAAAAAAAAAAAAAAAAAAAAAAAAAAAGTCAAAGCTTGCCTGGTATTAGGACGCGACTATAAAGCAAGGAATTTAATTACAATATACGCAAGTGAGAAAGGAAATAAGTTATTTCGCGTAATATTTTTCGATTTATTTTCTTTTATTTTTTT